>VCJI01002234.1:40989-51276 GCA_024139395.1 Backusella morwellensis
TTGAAAATGACTGTCAGGTTATGTCAAGATGGCGTTTTTTTTTATTTGTTTCTAAAATAAATAAAAATATGATAAAAAGAGTTTAGTGTAGTATATTAATGTCTGTATGCCTTGACGCATCTAATAACTTATTCATGCTCGATCGATCACTTTTTATTTTTATTTTTATTTCTAAATAATAAATAATAATAACAATACTAATAACAGCTGTTGCTGTTAAGCCCTGTACAACACCTGAAGGTTAAACGTGTTCCGTTCCAGTGTTTGGAGAGATAGAGGGGAGTTTCTATTTGAGAAAATACAATAGGGCCGTCAGCATCGTTATCAGCCAGCAAAAATTTCGATGACTACATCTGACTTTAGCGTCGACTTGTTTTTTTTTACCCATAGAAAAAAAAGCACACACACACGCACACAAAGAGAGAGAAAGAGAGAGAGGCGTTTTGATAAATAAAGAAGATTATCATGAGACACGTAACTCAGGGGTAAAATGGGGAGAGAAATCAAGGGGGGGGAGAGAAAGAGAAATATACAGTATGTTTTTTATTGGCTTTCAAAATAGTAATATAAAGTTGATGACGAAAATGATCTGTCAATGTGCACTATCGTATTTATTAATTTATAACAAAAAAGAATCCTTTGGGGGTGTCATCCATTGTTTTCATAGTAAACATTACACGATTACGCGGCGATAGTCTATGACAGATTCGCAAGTTACACATGCAATACCCATGCATCTACCATTCAGACAACTATGGAAGTTTTTAAAAAAAAACAATCCGAATTTCGAGAATAGAGAAGTATCTTATTGGACTGATACCTTCTGTCATCAATAATAAAAAAAGAAGAAAAGAAAAAGATATATACAGGTGAGATGTGTAGTTCTGATTGGTAAAGCTGCTTACAAAACTTGAGTTTGATATTTTCCAATATTATCACTATTTGATATTATGAAATTATGATTGCACAAAATTTGAAATTAAAGGAACACACTCAAGTGTATTTTTTTTTAATAGAGAGCCGGTTCCACGATAAGTTATACAAACAGAATATAATGAGAATAGTGTCATGCGACCTATGTGTTGTATTATACCTCAGATCGTACAGAAAACCCCGTTTTAGATAAAAAAAGAGTGCGCGCGGACGCAAGCGATAAAATCCTTGGCTGTTCATTTGCAGACAACTTTTTATTTTTGGGTAATTATGCTTACTTTTCTTTGTCATTTTTTTTCTTTTTCGTTTTTGTTTAGATGGGCTCGTCAAGTTCTATAATGGTGTTTAAATTGTCAATATTTGTAGCTTTTTTTTTTGTAAATTACCTTGATATCAATTTCTCTTATTACCTTGCATATATTATTTCTATTACCCTTTTTCTTTTCTCTCTATTTTTTTCTATCCCCTCTCTCTCCCCCCTTCTTCAGTGCACGTATTTATTTTCTTCTCTTTCACTTAGCCAAATGTAGTGATCTGATGATGCCACTAGAAACTAACGTCACCTATTAAAGAAAAGAGGAAAAAAAGTATAATTCAAGAATGGAAATAGTCACGTCTTGGCTATTTTATTTTCAGCTCGAGAAAGTCAACCTTTTTTATTTGTAGATATTAAAATTAGAAAAAGCTATCGTAGACCAAATTTTAATTCCGTTAAAAGTGTCTAACTTTTATATTAAATACACCGAGAGATTCTCTCTCCATATACTCAAATCTATTCAGCCGATTCTCCGGATAAGGCTCTCATTTTTTTAATTTTTACCCCTTCGTATCCATTTCTAAACGAGTTTTTCTTCAGTTATACTTAAAAAGTAAAGTGGATGGCATAGTGGCCTTCTAAAAAGATTATCCTCCCTCCCCAACCAAAAGCCATTTTATTTTTTTCTCTCCCTAAAAATTTCAAGCACGAATGACCTTTTGTCCCCATTGGCGGTACATCCAGAGTCTGGACTTTTTGGCCAGCGCAATGACGAGACATATACATGATGGCATATCAAATCAGATCTTGTCAGTTTAAAGTTTCAGGATTAAATCCAGGAAAATCTTTGTTTGTGGTTTTGAGTGTAAATGTTTATAAAGAAACCCTTTTTTTTATTTCGATAAATAACCAAACAAAAACAAATCAACAATGGCGTCACTTCTATTTGTAACGAAAATACAAACTTTTTTTTTTGACTTGATGGTGATAGCTAAAACAAGATCTTTTTTTTTCACGGGTTTATTTTTTCATTTAATAATGTCATCTCTTGTCATATCTTAAAATAAGCAGTTGATACTCAAATCTATTTAAATACATTTATCATGGGAACATTTCATCTGTCAAACTTTTGTTTATGTCAGTCTTTTTTTTATAAATAAATAAATGTTTTGTTTTAAAGACCTCTTCTTTATTAAACATGAAAGGGTGAACACTGATTTGTTTTAGATCATTACAATACACAAGAAAAAAAAATAATCCTGGTGATTAGGATAATAGCAACCTTTTTGGTACAATAATAAAAGTGTGATAACCAAGTAACGTCAGATGCATCAGCGATTTGTTAGTTCGCTGCAGTCTATCACTTGTATTGCCACACCTTGTTACCATAAACAGAGCGAGAAGCTAATTTTAAAAAAAAATATAAAATCTTCAAGAGTGATTTACTATCCTGAATTGAAGTAACATGTCGAATTAAACCCCGCCCCATCGCTAACTATGTTGATTATATAAAAAAGAATCTCCTACAATATCAGTAATGTTAAATGCATAGATCGTCATAATGTATTGGTGCTATTGCTAGCGTGAAAAGGAGTATCTTTTATTAAAAAACCATATCTTTTATCTCCCACACCAAAAAAAAAGAAAACGCATACTTTCTAACTTGATTTGTTTTTTTTTCTGCAAAAGCACACGTGCATGGCAAATCAATCTATTGGTAACCGTAACAAAATTTTTGCTACTAACGGCCTGGAATTTAAATAAAAAAAGTAAATATGTCTCTTGTTCTTGTAAGGAAATCCCAGGCACTACACCAGTCTATTCTTTTACCTATTTCATATTAGAAGGGTTTTACAAAAAGATAGTAACAGAAAAAAATGATGTCACTTTCCACGCAAGTTCTTCTCCACGTTATTTTGTTGCAAGGAGGAACCTATAGGATTTTGTATTGAAAAGGTAATTTCCCCATTTTAAAAAAACATGGTCTTTTTTGCCATGCTAGCTTTTCAAATTAAATCGGATCGAAAAAAGATCTTGGTTTCTTGGTACCATGAGATAAAACACACCAATACATTCTTTGTATCATTCAAAAACAATAGGTCATTGGAATATGTTTATCCTCGTGTTTCAATGACTCTTCAGCTTTCAAAGTATATTAAAAAAAATAATCTGAGATTCGGTAATGCATACCATTTTTTGGCAATTGACGTTTATTTTTCAGATATGATTATTATCACTTGACCCCCCATTAAACCTTTGGAAACTTCTTTAGTAACAATCATTCAGCTGTTATTCTGAGCTACAAACTTTGCTGATCTTCAAAATATGTCACTATTCGTTTTCTTTTACAACATGGAGATGCTCTTTATTGGATCCATATGTACACACGCCTTTTTTCTTCTCATATTAAACAAGAAGATAGTAATGGTGATGCAGTCAAGTTCGAAAATGGGAATAATAAATTCCTCTTTTCGATAAAATGGATGAGACAGGAAGGTTTAACTTGTCTTTTTTTTTCTCTGTGCCACGTCGCTCTAAACTTTATTAGATTAGAATGTAAACAATAGGCTTTTTTCCATTGACATCGCATGTAACATATCTTTACTATAGTGTGAGAAGGTAAGATCCAGGAACGTAAAAATGTTTGTATGTTTTAGATAGGTTTTTATTCGATATATATTCATTTTTTCTTTACTCAAGAGTATGAGACCTGAACTTCATAATAACAATTGATTAACACCAAAAAAAAAAGTTTAATTCGATGTGCTGCATCATCAGACACGACACAAAAAGGCACTGTCGTGTTTTGAATTTCAGTGTTTCTGAGCAGTAAAAGTGCTAGAATTGTTCTATCGAGATCTACAGTCGAGGAAGCAATGCAATCAATCGCACCCCTATGTTTTTGCTTTCTATTAAAACAACATCTAATATATATATATATATATATTTGGTGAGCTGTACACAATGTATTTATGATGTGATGTGAGTAAGTAAGCTTTCTCGTTAACTCGTTTGTATATACTTTGATTAAACTTCCTTTGATGACTTGAAAAAAAAAACAATCTTGTGTATGCAGGGTTTGGTAAAATCGTTTCAGATCCAATCTTATAATATATTAAGCGAACACCTCGTAAATTATTGTTTTTTTCTCTTTATAATCACCACCAAATATATATATCTCATGTATATCACTTTTTTAGCGTCATCATGTACTATTTTCTTTTAGGCGGACCTTGCCGAGGTTTCGGTTACCTCCTTCTATACTTACTTATTCCAGACTGCGCCCTCATTTCAAAAAATCTTAAATACTCCATTTGAATACTACTGAATAAACAATACATAAAAAGTATATCCGTTCCTAATCGAGTTTAACCCTTAAGTGAATAGGGTTCGTCATATGTTTTACACAAAAAAAGCAGACAATAACCCAAGATTTCTTAATGAAAAACTCCTTTTCTGTATCAGTAGTATTATTAAATGAAAAATGATCTAACTATTCGAACTATTACAGTTGCAGTAATTGCTGTATGCATATCACTTTTGAGTGCTAATGTTATTTGAAAGGATAGAAATGGAAATCATTCGCTTATTCTTTTATTCTCAACTGCCTGTCAAACATGATGCCTATTTATTTACTTTTTATTTATTGAAAGTAGATACTGGGTGCACTATAACATCTTTATATTGTAGTGTACAGCTTTTATAGATATATGTATATTAAGTATTGTAAACGAAAGTAGAATTTTTTCCTACTCAGACAATTTTGTTTTATAACACTACTGCAATTTTTTGAGCGTAACAGGGAGAGAGATGGGTTCAAAACTCCTTGCATGGACCTTTTTTTTTCTCAAATTAAACATACATTTTTTTTAATAAACTGTATTTCTATTATTAGCTTTGACATAAATTATAAACTTTAAATGGTATCAGTGTATTGCATAATAAGGTAAGAAAGGGGCTTTATTTATAAATTCCTAACAAACATAATGAACAAGAACTAGATAAATAGTCACTTTCAAAGGGTCTCGTTGGAGCTAGGACATCCATAAACATTTAAGCGGTCATGCACCCCTGAAACGCTAGAGTATATTATGAAAACATACGAAAAAAAAGGAACGTCTTGAGGATAAACGTTTTTATTGTCTAGTACATGTAAAATATATTAAAGCGTTAATTATGTAGCATGATGTTTACATTACATACTGTTACAAAGCAAGCTATAATAAGCTACCTTCTTTAAGTATTCGAAAAGAGATTATGTATAATTGACCAACATGCTTGCGAATAGCTCGCATGAAGTATCTGTCATGCTGTCGATGTTTTTTATTTATCATATATACAGTTACTACTTTAGTAGTCGTGGGATTTACATCGACCTCGGTATTCAGGTAGTGAGACCCGTCTCAGACCTAGCATTTTTTGGTCGGACCAGATTTTTTATTTTTTAATACCAGTCTCGTCTCACTTTTACACTGCAACTTTTACCATGTATCTGAGAAATACCTCAGGTATTCTGGCAAAACAGCCCTGCCAGATCTATGCAAGAAAACACTGAATAAGAAATTGTAAAATACGAAAATATAAATAAACTAGTTAAAATGGAGACTCATTAAGGATTGCATTAAAAAAAGTAGTAAGCTATGATAAAGGGCCTCATAAAATTACTATTAAGCTTCAAGCCTAAAAAAACCGTTATTATTATATTTAATCACAATGTAGATATAATCCGGACTCAACAATGTCCTTTTTTTAAGAATTTACTGCTCATATTTTCTCAACACAATCCCAGTTGGGGTTTCATCCAGACAATAAAATTGAAAAATCCCATTCCAGATTTTTTAACAAGACAACCCGAAAAAGTGTAATATTCAAAAATATTCTAATCTCAATTGGGATCTTACGTAGTTTAGACAATGCGGGACAGAGGTTCTTGGAGTGGATGGAGGGAAATATGATGGAAACGAAGGACAGCAGAGCGCTAAAGCTCAAGAGTAAAAACTTGTAGAGAGCGTTCAGTGTAAGCAAAAGATTGGTAACAGAAAAACTGTTAAAGGAGACCTGGGAAGCAATGAGAGAAAGTTGGGTAGGCTTGTAGCTATGGTTGGTTTCGTTATCCTTGAGAAGCTTGTTCATAGTTGTATTGGCTGATAGTCAGAAGTTGTCTCCATATATTGTATTAATCTATACTAAATGCCGTTGCCCTCTTTACTGCAGGCGTGGATAGGCCCTAAGTCGATGACTTGAGTACCCCAGTACCTCAGTAAGTATACTTGATCAAAATTGATTTAGTGAGTCTTGCTAAACTTTCCTCTAATTCCGGTCTATGTAGCCAGATACTGAGCGGTATGTATATTAACACTAGAAAAACTTGGCTTCGTTTGTTATCACAAGTACAATCAAGCTAATATATACAACCTTACCATGAAAACATGCTTCATCAGAGCTAAAAAGAGAGTTTGTGGGCTTATTTCATACATTTTGCACATTCTTTTTAATACTGGTTTTATTGAAGAGGCCTTTTGTAATACCTTGATTACTTCCTTCTTAAATTACGAATAAACCGTTGGTGCTGTATTTATATCAAGTATAAAATTACCGCTATTACCATGACACAATAATACTGAGAGTAAGTAAGCAGTGGATTACCATTCAAAACCATAGTAATCAATATTCCCATTTATTACCAAAAGGATAAGCTATTATAAACATACCAAAATGAGGATTGGATAAAGTTATATCGCCAGCATTTAGAAATAATAATCTTATTTACGCACTGACAGACTCTTTTACTTTTTTGCATGATTGTACCTCGATTAATAGGGTCAGCTAACATCTGATTGGCTGATTTTAAATGTGAGGTCTTTTTTATTTTTATTTTTTATATGTGATTTTTTGACACAAAAAATAAACTTTACCTTTTTTTCCCCTTTTCTTTACCCACTTGTTACCTACTTGTTACCCGTCATTATGTTTCGTTCAAACGTGCAAAAACAAAAACATACCCAGCAAGGCTCTTCTCGTGCCTTTGCTCCATACCAAAATGCTAATCATAGGCAAAGATCCCATAATGACAGCATTGACATTGAACTCAGCATGCAAAACATGTCCATTCAGAATACCAGACGTTCAAGAGGAGGAAGACCAACCGCTCGCCGCGGAAAGAGTTTTGTTAGAGGAGGAGGAAGAGTAGTTGGTAGGGGACGAGCAATGTCCACTCATTCACCAGTCGATGAGCTTGAACAAGGCTTGAATGAGTCACTTTTTGGCTCACAACATGTGTCCTATCGCAATCAAGCACAAGGAATCTTTACCCGTCAGCAAAAGTATTCCTCTCGCTTCAAGTCCAACCAAGGCTCTTCTCAAAAGGATGCAAGACTGTCTTTAGTCGAACGCTCACGCAAGTCACCTTCCACTTTGAAACAGTCAGTTTCTACCGGTCAGCAGCAGAATGTCTCCAAGCCAGCCTTTGGTGCCCCCCAAAAGGATGCAAGACCTGCTTTTAACAAGAAACCTTTTTCTATGCCACAGTCAGCTGTATTTGACTTTACGTTTACTCCACAAAAACCTGGATTCTGTGGTGCACAGCAACAGCAGCAGCAACAGCAGCAGCAGCAACAGCAACAATCAATGCTTACCGTTCAGCAGAAGAATATCTCCAAGCCAGTCTTTGGTGCCTCTAAAAAGGATGCGAAACCTTATTCCAACAAGCCACCTTTCTCTATGCCTCGCTCAGCTGCTTTAATTTTACTTTCACGCTACAAAAATCAAGATTTGGAGGTTTACAGCAGCAACAAGCAGTGTTTGGCAGACCATCTTCTGGTGGTAAGGCATCCACTTTGCTCGGCGCAGCACAACATCAACCCCCTTTTGGTGGCAATGCACGCGCAGTACAACAGCCAATAGTGGAACCAGAATACACTACCAAAAGAAGCTTCGATGAAACTGATGCTGAAAACATTGCACCAACTGATATAAGAAAGAAGCAGCACACTGAAAGCCAACAACAACCAAAAGAGACTGTATTTGGAAAGCGTAATTTAAACCCACAAGCTGTCCTATTCCAACCAGCAAATGCTATTGGTGAACAAGTTCTTAACCCACAAGCAACAGCATTCCAACCAGCAAAATCTGTTGGTGAACAAGGTCATAATCCAAAAGCAACTCCATTCAAGCCTTCATTGAAATCTAGTAACACACATATTGATGTAATTCAAAAGATACCAAGACCTGTGGCAAGCGATTCTTTCCATCTGTACAAGCCTGTTGAAAGCAACCCCCAGCTCGATCAACAAGGCACCAATGAAAACAGACCAGAAACGTCCAAGACACCAGAAGCTGCAGCAGATCCAATCATTGAACAGCAACGATTCGAGACCTTAATGAAAAGAACTGCAGAACTGGACGAATTTGCGAGACAAAGAGCTCTTCAAGATAAAGAAGAACAAAATAGGCGCCAGAGTGCACTTCAAGAGAAGCTGCGTTTAGAGGAAGAGCAGAAGATTATGTCACGTAAAGAAAAGGAAGAGCAAGAGAAGGCATGTCGATTGGAAGCAGAGGCATTGAAGAGACGACAAGAAGAGGAGCGTAGGCGAAAAGCCAATGAAGAATGTATAAAAGAGATTGCTACCATTTACAAGTCGAAACAAAACAAGATGCTGAAATTGATTCAAGAAAAGTCAAAGCCGTGGCTCTCCCGCTCAAGACATACTATCGAGAAGAGAAATGCATCCATCGCAAAACGAGGTGACATCTTGCGCTTCTCCGTAAAACTCCACAACAGCAATCCATACAGTGGTTTCAATATTGATAACCTGTACAAGAGATATAAGTTACGCACACCTGAAATCATGGAGGACCGAGCAAAGATAGCACTCCAGTCAGAAGAGATTGCTAAAGAATTCAATGTATACAAAGTAAAATAGTCCCAAGTAAAAGAAAATGACATGGAGTCACATTAACCTTTTTTTGTCTTATTAGAATGAAGAGGAATTACTGAGCTACGTTTGGAAGAAGGAGAACTTCAATGGGTTTTCGTACCGAGAGCTGGCAAAGAAGCTTCGCCAACCACAAATCAAAGGAAAACATGCATGGACACATCTAATATCATGTGATCCCACGGCCACCAACTCAACCAACTGGTTTGCACATAAATTTGATTTAGATGGTGAATCCCGAAGAAAGACATCGAGATATGAAGAAGTAGAGATCACCACAAAGCTCGTAGATTCAACAGAGCAGCTCTCCCCCAAACTAAACAACAAAATGGAGGCCATTACCTTTGTGTTGCCCGAGAAGAGGGTGGAAAATGAGCGCCACGACAAGTAAGTTGACACATACTTTATTCATACATTTGCCTACATACTAAATTATTTATATAGTGCATTCTGGCAGTCCCAAAGAGACCGTCTTGCCAAATTAATCGAAGCTTTGAGCAAGGACCGCCCAGACTTCCAGTGCCCCATCTTGATTACATATTACAGTGATGACATCTCTGATGTCCATGATACACTTTATAATGTAAGTCATTCTTGATCATTCACTTTGCAATATTTTACTCACTTACTTTTATTTTCATATAAAAAGATTCCTGAATTACTTGGTTTTAAAGATGAAAAGACGATCACGGACTACCATGTTCTATTGATGCGCAAAGAGAGTATCACCACACGCATCTGTGATGAAATGTTCTGGCTGTTTGGAGTAAGTGTGAATTGCTAAATGTTGTAATTAAATAATAATCATATAAATGAATAAAAATAACCATGAATATAGTATAATGCTTTAAAAACTATAACTAATGGTTAGGATGCGTTTGTGTAGTAGATTTCCTTTTCATATTTAATGATCCCATATGATTATTACACGCAAATCTGAGTTTTATGTATCATACATACAAAAGATTCAATTTTATATTAATCTTCATCAATGACCATGTCTTTTACAATGCATTATCACTTCTTTGGCTTTTAAATACTTATTTTTTTTTCTCATAAATGACCAAAGTTCTCCTGGATAATCAATATTATCTAGATAGTATTGGTTTTTTCCAATCGATTTGCGCATCTGATTTTTTTTTTGCGTATTTAATTTTTTTTTTT
>VCJI01002237.1:12631-26932 GCA_024139395.1 Backusella morwellensis
ACTTACCACAGCGCAAATGGTATCTATAGAATGTGAGATTCTATCATCTTCAAGTATAAAGGAAAAGCGTACTTGACGGGTTTTATCAACGATAAAAGCAGCTCTATTACAGTGATGGTTTTGTTAGTAAAAAAAAAAAGTATCCTCGATCGATTTTATTTTTACCTATAAGCTAAACCCGTTTTTTGATTCATAACATTAAAATGACGTGAAAGTGAACGTGTTGTATCCGCCACTAAAAAGAAGGTGTTAAAAGTTGAAATGTAATATAAATAAATATATGTCATCTATTTTTACCAAGTGGAAACAATGGTGGGCTATTTAAACCTTGATTTGTATAAGCTAAATGGACATTCTCCGTGTCTGGAGAAACACCCAATGGATATGTTGAAAGAGATTCAAGTCGTTGCAAGTTGTTTCTAAAATAATAATAAGTGAACTGTTATGGGCCAAGGATATAATCCTCTTACTGTATTAACTCGATATCTTTAGCTGCAATCGGTGTACTAAAAACAAATGGTAAATAAACAATAAACAAACAAAAGCAAAATGGGAAAAACTTTACAAGTCGCAAGGATAAAAAAACAAGACAACCGCCTTATTAGATTGGAATAATTCTGATAATTGTATTCGCTTTATTGTGCCATTCAGTACCGCAGGACAGTTGAAATCTGGTACCACCATATTGAGGCGATTGGTTTGACACAGCGGATTTATGCTGCCTACAATAGTCGACTCGCATTTATTGCTTTCTTCGTTTTCAAGTCGACGTCTCTTTCGGTTACATTCAACTTGTGAATAGTTATCTGCTATTAGAACTGCCATTGGTATATTATAAGAAAGCAGTTTATATAATGAAAATAAAAAAAAAGAAGTAGAAGAAAAGAAGAAAGGCGTAGTAGAAAAAGAAAGAGAGAAAAAAAAAAGACTGTCAAAAACGTTAAAACGGGATTTCAAAAAAAAAAATCATGTATCTATTTTAGGAAATACGACTGTTTATTCTTTTTGTGTTGTGTGGCTTTCACGCCCAGTGAGTTTATAAACTTTTGACATGAAAAAAAAAAATGAGAGAGCATTATTCTCTTGATAAAATATGGTTTTACAAGTTACAACTGCAAATAACGTAAAGGTTTATACCGTTTCTGGAGGCTTAGGCTCGAGATCTATTCCCGATTGGCTTGTGCGTAAAAAGAAAAAGGCTCTTAAAAGAGATTTTGGTAAAATAAATATACATTGAGGCAAATGATCATTGTCCAACTGATCTCTCTTTCTCTCGTTTGTAGAATTTCGTACTCGAGTTGAACTTATCCAAGACTTTGAGTTCCCTGAAGCCTCTAATAAAATCAAGACAACACGCGATGGTAAATTTGTGGTCGCTACAGGTACATACAAGCCTCAAATGAGAGTATTTGAATACGCAGATATGTCGATGAAGTTTGAACGTCATACAGATGCTGAAACAATCAATTTTGAGGTAATGAATCACTCTTGGGGAGGAGAGATCTTGTTATTCATCATCTTTTCATGTAGATTCTTTCAGAGGATTGGACAAAGCAGGCATTATTACAGAATGACCGTTCAGTGGAACTTCATGCTCAAGGAGGTATTCACTATCGTACACGTATACCAAAGTTTGGAAGAGATCTTGCATATCACTTTCCCTCTTGTGATTTGATGTTGTCAGCCTCAGGATCCGAAGTATATCGACTCAATTTGGACCAAGGACGATTTATGAATTCCATCCAGACCGATGCTGAGGATGGTGTAAATTGTATCGAAATCAATCCAGCACATCAATTGTTTGGTATGGGTACTTCGAAGGGTACTGTGGAGTTGTGGGATCCTAGAAGCAAGTCTCGTGTGGGACTCTTGTCGCATTTGGAGGTGCCTGAGTCGTTTGGTCGAGATGATCACACCGTCATGGAGGTGTCTGCATTGAAATTCCGTAATGATGGCTTGACTATGGGTGTCGGTACCACCACAGGTCACACCCTTATTTATGATTTGCGTTCAAGCGTGCCTAGTATTGTGAAGGATCATCAGTATGGCTTTCCCATTAAAACCATCCATTTCCATAAGGGACAAGCAGGCAGTGACGACACAGAGAATGGTGGTGATAAGGTCATTGTCTCGGATCATAAGATTATTAAGATTTGGGACCGTGCCACTGGTAAACATTTTACTTCGATCGAACCAGAGACCGATATCAACGATGTCACAACTGTGGAAGAGAGTGGTTTGATTCTCACCGCCAATGAAGGTATTCAAATGGGTTCCTATTTCATTCCTCAGCTGGGCCCCGCCCCTCGTTGGGGTTCCTTCTTGGAAAACCTTACCGAAGAAATGGAGGAGAATCCAAACAACGACATTTACGACGAATACAAGTTTATCACCCGAAAGGAGCTTTCTGCACTTGGTTTGGAGCATCTCATGGGTACCAACGTACTCAAGGCATACATGCATGGTTTCTTTGTCGATTTGAGACTGTACGAGAAGGCAAGATTGATTGCAAATCCATTTGCATATGATGATTTCAAGGAACGACAGATTCGTGACAAGATTGAAAAGGAGCGCGGCTCTCGTATTCGTGCCGTCAACAAGTTGCCTTCGGTCAACAAGGCATTGGCTAAGCAGCTTTTGGCTGATGAGAAGAATGCGGATAAGAAGAGTGGTGGTGCTAAGGGCGAGCTTCTCAAGGATAATCGTTTCGCTGATCTCTTTACTGATGCTGACTTCCAGGTCGATACCGATTCTAAAGAATACCAATTGTTGCATCCACAAGTTGTAAGTATAGCATATCATTGCATTGTATAGTGTGTGGGGGATACAAGCGCGATATTAACTATATGTTTGTCAATAGAAACAAAAGAGATTCGAACGATCAGATGATGAAGACGAGTCTGACGAAGAGATGGAAGAACCCGAGCAAGAACATCACGACGACGACGACTCTGATAGTGACCGTCTCTCTGGTGATTCAGATAGCGAGGATGACATTGTCTCCAAGATTAGAAAGGAACGTGGATTGCAAGTACGTGATAAACAGCAGATTAGCAAACAAAAGACACTTCGTACAGGAGCAAAAGCACCAAAGAAACAGATGCGTATGGGTTCAGTAGGTGGTAGAATGACAAGTAAAAACGAATCAAAGAAATCATTCGGTGCTCGTTTACAATCAGAAAATAACCGTCGTAAGAATGAAGGTCACAAGGTGTCTCGAACTGGTTTGGGAGGCATGGAGATGACATTTACACCTAAATCTGGAAAGAGTAAAAATCAGCGTCGTTCATAAAATATATAAAATATAAATATACTTACTTTGTTCCTTCTGTACATCTCATTATTTCATTTTACAACTCACTCTCTCTCTCTTCTTTTCTTCTTCTCTTATATATACTCACTTTGTTATTAATCTTTATATTTAAATAAAGCCACAACCACTATTTTGTTAGACTATTCATATCAAATTTACAATGTCTTTCATAATGAGACCATTATAGAATGCAAGGAAAGCTAATGACATATAAACAAGAAGATTAGTAAAATAAAAAAGATTTCATTTTTCTTACTTTGTCATTGTTGTTTCATTTGTTGCTTCATACCAAATTAACTTTTTTAAATCATATTGACAAGCTCTTTGGCAATTCTATCAAACACCTCTATGTTATGCTGGTTTGTCTCATGGCGGTCTTTTCTACTGTTTTTTTTTGTTTTTTGTTTTTTTTTGTTCTTACTGCGCGAATGTACAGGGACGCAGTGGCCTCAGGTAGAAGTCCACGTCTGTACATGTTCTCTTTCGTGCAGGTTTTTGTTCGTCGGGAACACGATTCTTTACAATATCGTCCTCTCTGATTTCTCCAAACTTGCATTTTCGACCAGTCTTGGCTTGATCTTCCGGTTTGGGAGGTCTGACATTAATACGGCATGATTCATGAATGAGGACAGCCTTTCTTAGATCAAATTCGTGAGTTACACGCTCAGGGCGTTTCTTCTTTGAGCGATCTTTGGGTACATCGAGATCGGGTTTATAAGGCTTTGACTGAGAAGAAATGCAATTGCGCAAAGGACTAGGAGAGCGAGGTCTGTAAGTGTGGTATACACGAGACATGATTGTAAACAGTGGTTTAGTAATTAAGCGTTGAAGAGAAAGAAAAAGAGTTTGATTGATTGTTTATTATTTTTTATTTACTTTTATGGTAACAAAACTTTCTGAAACGTAATTTCAGCCAATCAAAATCGCCGATTTGGTTTTTTGATTGTTGGCAAGGTTTTGCATTAATATAACGCTGGTGCAAGTCATACCATTTTTACAAAAAAGCAAAAGGGTCTGTCAGTGTAAATATTCATATTGGGTAATTTTTTTATATGTTGGTAACAAATAGGACTATTAAAAATATGGTTTTGAATGATGAGCCATTACTTACTTTACTTAATTAGACAAATATGATCTTATAAACTGATATTTAATAGATGAGTAATATATATGTGGAAAACAGCTTCTATTATATATGAGCACAGAGACGTCTGAGTCTAAGAGGCTTGATCAGTTTTTTTATGTGAACGACGCCTATTATGAAAATTATAAGATGGTCTAATAGAGGATCAAAGTCGAGAAATCTTGTTGGTGAAATCATCGCCACTTTCCCCTTCCGCTCTCTATCGATTTCTGGAATAAAATAAAAAAATTAATTTTAATATCTCTCAGTTCAAAATATTGTTTTTAAAAATTATATATTATGATACCATTTTTTCACTTCGTACAGAGATAAGGTAAAGGTTTGCAAAATGATGTCCAAAGAAAGAGATAAATTACTGCATTATACAAACAAAAATGCATTTTTCCCAATCTTACAGAAAAAAGAAACATAGTATATGAACCCAAATAAATTGATATGTATATTTAACCTATATACTTTTATTTTTAACCCTTTCGATCAATACAAAGTGCACTTCATAACTCTTACAACCGTTGCTCTTTCAGTTCTTGCTTTTGTATCTTAGAGTGTATCTGCTTTACCAGTTAGGGATCCTTGCAGTGAATTGAGTAGTATTTCAAAGAGAGGACCTAGTACTGGTGTTGTTCCCGATGTTGCTGATGGTTCTGAGACTATTGGTAGCGTAAGCGGATGGTATTCTGCTGGCAGGGGCATAGTCCCAATGCAGCAAAGTGGTGATAGTATCTTTGACCTTGCTCGTGATCTTCCTCTTGCTCGTGGACTTGGTTTATAAACCACCAGAACAGTCACATGGTGGATTTATTGGGACCCGTTTTAGAAACTGAACAATACATGAACTAAAAATGTGGTCCCAAAACATCTTTCAATCCAACATATTATTATTATTATCATTATTATTATTATTACTATTATTACAAAAATAATACGATCTCAATTATTTCAGAATTCAAACCTAACAAAATTACACTTAAAGCCTTTGGTCCCACAGACAATAAAACTTGATATACCTTTCACCTATGTTATTTATTTATTTTTTCGGATAAATTTGTCATCACCAATAATGCAATATTGATAAGAAAAAATAATAAGAAAAACCTATTTTGGTTGCTATTATTTAGTTAATATTGATTATCCAGGAGAACTTTTGTCATTTATGAGAAAAAAAATTAGAGATGAATAAAGGCGAGCTGATACTTGATTGTTTAAGTACAAAGTATAAAAATGTTCAAGTCAAACTTTTTTAGGTTCATAATAAAAAAAAACTTAACAAGTTGGTATTTCCTTCTAACGGTAATCATGATGCTTTTAACTTGGTTTATTTAATTAACAAGTACTATTTTTATCTTGGGGAACGATACCAAACTAAAAGAATGCAAAAAAAAAGTTTACAGAAAAAAAATTCATGCGCAAAAGCAGCTGTAAAAACTCAGATACCACATAGAGCAATAGTTAAAACCCAGTAGTATTAAATAAGCGAAAGGAAAAATGATAAAAGAAAGAGTACATCTTCTCCTGAGTTTGCTTATATATTTACGCTTTCAGCATTTTTATTTGCTTCTTACAACCGATAACAAGGTGCCTTACTCAGGAGTGATATTTTCTCAATTTTCGATTCCGACTTTTTCGTTTCCTCTACTTCAATTCAAACAAGAATACCGAGCTGTAAGAGACAGGCGAGTCTGTTTCAAATAACATACATATCATTAAGACTTACAGAAATGAAAAGGGGTACAATAAAAATCATTGAGGTATGTGGTGAGTGCTGAAAAGTCCATTTTATAGATATCATATCGGGAAGATAAAATGGTCAATTTTCATGTTCTAAAAGTCAAAAAAGTGTGCTCAAAAGTATTCCGATTTCGAGATTCGAATGCGCTTCACAGTGAAAAGGTGTTTTAATTATTCAATTTTGAGAATTAAAAAAAAAATAGAGACATTAACTGTATTTGACAATGAAATAAAGTCTATATATAAGGTATTGGAAAGATAATGTTTAATCTTGCAACTTGATCCGATAAATGTAAACCTTGATCAAGTCATCAAATAAGAAGCAGTCCATAATCAGCTCATTTGAATGGCTTTAAAATCCATACAAAAAGGAAAGATCACCACAATGATGATAATAATATTAATATTGTTGGGATTGGCCCTCTCCCACTTTTCTCTCTCTTAAAGAAGATGACAAATATTTAAATACACGTCTTTAACCAGATAAACAACTAACCAAATAAAACAATAACAATGACTAAAATCAATTTGATATCTTCTTTTTCCAAAAAAAGATCAAATATTTTGATTTATTTATATGTTTTTGTTTATAGCTCTATTCATTCCTCCAAATAAAGCGCCTTTTTTCTTTGAATTGCAACTGTTGTTCTATGCATGCAAGTCAGCTTTAATTGATGGTGATTGCTTCTTTTTTTGTTCGATTTAAATAAAATAAAATAGAAAGTTTAAGGCATTTATATTTTATTAATATAACCAAATATTCGATTTAGTGTTCTGTCAGTTCAATGTTAATTTTACAGTCTCGTACAAATTCATATTCAACAAAAGCGTATGCATTATTAAGCATATCGAGAACAAGACATAAACAAGTGATTAGCATCAAAAGAGCAGGAGTAAAATCTACTATTTTTGGGAATAATCCATGTTTGGAATAGCCTCTGTACAACAGAATCATAAATTGCATTGTAGAATTTTTATGATATCCACATCTAACAAGAAGAAGTGAAAATGGCTTTTGCTCTGATAAAACGACATTATGTATGTACAAATATGCTCTCTCTACATATAGCCATCATTAATACTAATTTAGCAATAAAATTACAAGTAATAAAAGTACCAATAATCATCCGAGAATAAAAATAAGTTTATTTTAGACTTTTAAAATGTCTATTTATTTGCAATTTAACTACAATTTATAATAGTAAAACTACTATTCTTGCCATGACGTTGATTCAATAATAACCTCCCTCCTTTTAAAGTAATCGTCGCATTAAAGTTGTGGTGAAACACATTCAAAAAAAAATAAGAAATAAAAAGGGGGGTTGACATCAATCACTTTTTATAATAAATCGCTCAAGCATAGTAGCCTATCAACATGACAGAAAAATAATAAAATAATAAAAAAGCTCACTGCATTTCAAAACCAAGCTAATTTACATCATCTTTATTCGATTTTTTTTAAAAAAAGGGAGCATTTTTTTTCTACATATGATGCTTACTTGTGCAACATCTTTGTGTCCTCTATTTCATGTTAATCAGAAACTAAATTAAAAAAAAATCTTGGTTCCTGGGGAACTTATTCCCAGTCGTACACCTTTTTGTGCTTCTTGATCCAGTTTATGCAGCTTATATCTAAAGGCACGCGTCAATTAGCAACTTAGTATTATACTCTTTTTCTCTTGTTACATATGGTTGGAAAAAAAGGAGGACTAGAAAGCTTTAGTAGAATAGGCTTCTAAACAAAAGTGAAAAAAACACACATGTTTTAACTTCAGCTTTTATAATGGGCCGAATCCTTCAAGCACTCCATCTCTTTTTTTTCATTCTGTTTTTTTCAGACGTTTCACAGAGCAGATCGCCTTTATGTACATCTTTTTTCTATGCTTTGGCGTCATAGTTCATCTGGAAAGGAAAGAAAAACTGGGGGTTAACGTGATGCCCAAGTTACCAAGCTGCATTTTCGGAGGGAAAAAAAAGAGCGTGTCAGCTGCAAGGAGTCATTTGACTTATTACTTGCGGCCGGTAAATGTATTTCGCGTTCCGCATAACACAGATCTTGAGGGGGAGGGCTGTTCAAGATACAATGTTGGTTGTTTCAGATTGGTTTAAATGTTTAAAAAAAAATGTGGGGTCAGCCATTTATTACTAAATATGTATTCAAAGAAGTTAAGCCAATCAATTAAAATTAATATTATGCTCTCTCCATAATAAAGTTCTCTTTTTTTTTCTCTCTCTTTTTCTCTCTAATTAGTTTCTTTTTTTTTTCATTTGTTATCATTATTGTTAATTCTTTTCTTTTCCTAACCTAAAACTTTTATATATGGCTGATCATAGTTTTACACGTAAAAGAAAGCAGGAATTGATGGAACAGAAGCCTCTGTCAGCTTGGTCCGATTTTGTTTACTCTTCGCCAAGCTCGCCAGGCCAGGATAATAACATGAACCTTGACTCCTTTTTACAAAATAATAATAATGAAAATAATAATGAGCAGTTGGATTCTCGTAGACACTCTGTCGCAGTAGGTGACATGAACTTTCATTCATTTGACAGTATCAAGCAGGAACTTGATATGGGACCTTGGGAGACCGACCTCCAAAACTTGCTAGGTGGTGGCGCGTCCATTCCCTCTTCCTGGTCTTCCAATAGCTCCAATAGTACGATGGAGGGTATGCAGCAGCAGCCAGCTCTTCATCGTCGCGCCATGTCCCTCCGCCTTGAAACAACGCAACCACTCGATATGCATCACACTTCGGTGTCGACGGCTTCGCCTACGACACCTGCTTTCTTTTCATCAAGTTTTTTGGATGCATTAAAGACAGAAGATGACAATATAGGGGACCTGGGTTTAGCATTTACAACTAATACCAGCAATATCAATACATCACCAACATTAGGTGATGGAAACGACAATGCATTTCAAGACTTGATGATAAATCATAGTAACGAAAACACCTCCATCAATAGTGATATGAATACCATAACACCGTCAGCCATCAGCAACGATGTAAACTCTTTGACTCAATGGTTTTTAAACCAACCTTTGGAAGAACAGGTTCAATTAAGCAAGCCAACAAAAGCTTCTTCCCCGCCAACTTCTCCTTCCAATACATCATCCATGTCCACCTCCTCTTCACCCCCCATTACACCTATGCAACCAATTTCGGCTGCTGCTTGTGACACCATGCTTTTTCAGCAACAACATCCTTCTATTCCTGAAGAAGATGAGGAATCGGAGGCAAAGGAAAATTGGGAGGCTAAAGCTCGTAAACATAACGCCATCAACATGAGGATGATACAAGGTGTAAAAAACGCACCAACCATGAAACCGCTGATTCAACAGTATCTCTTAAGCTCAGACCCATCCTCCTTGGGAGAACACAAAGTGATGATATTAACTAGTAAAGTCGCACAAAAAAGTTACGGTACTGAAAAGAGGTTTGTACAACTTTGATTTTCTCTCTTTCTCTCCCTCTCTCTATGTTCTCATCATAAAAAAATCTTCTAAAAAAATTAGGTTTTTGTGTCCACCACCTACCACTCTTCTTTCAGGAGCCTCATGGTGGACTGCTAGTCAGACCACTGATACAAATGCTTCATTCTCATCGGCCTTGGCTTCACCCGATTTGAACGTTCATATCTCGGGCGAACAGACCAGTCAACATGGCGTTCTCGAATGGTATACAGCAACCGGTACTCATTTGGACAATGCCAGTCATTCTTTGGGTGATACAACTATTTCGGGTAAATGTGTATCGAAACAGCTTCATATTAACGACGCCGACGAAAAGCGTAAACGTGTCGAGGTTCAGGTAAAAATTCAGCTCGGAAATGGCGCCTATCTTGGTACCTTGGCCTCTAAAGGTATCAAGGTGATTAGTAAACCTTCTAAGAAAAGACAAAGCGTCAAAAACATGGAACGTAAGTGTTGTAGTCCATTATTTATTTTATGGTTACACCATTGGGCGTATGATTAAAGAAAAAAAAACCTAATTTTATCTTTTATTTTTATTTTTGTAGTATGCATTCATCACGGCACAACCATTTCACTATTCAACCGAATTCGATCACAAACAGTATCAACAAAGTATTTGGGAGTGTCTACCAATAGCACTTCAACTTCTTCTGACAGTAATGGAACATGCTTTGTGGCTAGAACGGGTTCTTGGGACCCGTTTGTGATATGGATTGTTGATACATCTCGCTCACTCGACTCAGCTCATACAAACCGTACACAGCACCCAACCAACCCAAATTATCCTCCCCCACCTGCTATTGCACTCCACACCACGCCTGGTCAGTCACCTATCGCTCTCCATTACAACCAGCCAGTTGTCCTTCAATGCATATCAACCGGTTTAGTAAGCCCCGTCATGGTCATCCGTAAAGTGGATAAGGGAAGTATGGTATTGGGTGGAAATCGTGTAGATGATCTCTCAGGTGCCACAGGAGGAGAATGTGGAGATGAGGCCATTGGCGATCCTGTATCCCAGCTTCACAAGGTTGCATTTCAAATCGTGCAGGACCCATCGATCGCTCACAACAATAAGGCAAACTACCGTCCCGATTATTATCAGCCACTGCCCACAACCGAATGGACGTTACCCCAATCGAGTCAACCCGTCACTTATCTGGCCTGTTTAAATGATGTAGTGGGTATGCACAAGACCACATGTGCACGCAACTTTGTTTCTCCTCGTCCTGCACCTCCCAGTCAAAACATGATGGAGACATCCACCCTGTTCTCATCCTCATGGTCAGAGAACCTTTTAAGTGATGATTTTGGAAGCGATCTCTTATCCTCCATCGTATCGCAGCAAGAGGACGGTAAGGTGACCCGTAAACGCCGTGTTTCATGCGATGTCAATAAGCCCGTGTCGTTACCTGCAAAGTTCCAAAGCAGCATCTCCAGCAAGAACCGTCGTCGTGTCAACTCGCTCAATGATAGCTTACCTCTCAAAATGGAAGGCGCTGGCCGCCGTCGTAGCAGCACCAGTTCAGACCGTCGTCAAAGCATCAGCTCAGACACAAGCACACACCTAATCAACGGATCCTGCTGGACCGAGGATGTATCTGACGCCTCTGTGTGGACGATTGTTGGTACAGACTGCGCAAGTTATACCTTCTGGACACCCCTCTCACCCTTCACGGCAGAAAATCCCATCACCCCTTTCCCTATGCTAACACAAATTCAAAACGATACCAGCACATTGACCCTGACAGGTGAAAACCTGGCTCGCGATTTGACAGTTTGGTTCGGCGATGTAAAGTCGGTGCGCACAGACTACAAATGCCGCGAATCCGTCTCTTGTTTGATTCCAGAACATGCTGAATTGACCGAAAGCCCGACGGTGCAAGTCCATGGTCTTCAACATAAAATTCCCATTATACTTGTACGTGGTGATGGTGTTGTATATAACACAGAATTTTATTATATTTTTTAAAATGCCCGTTTTTTTTTATTTTAACCTATGCCTTTTTATTCCCCCACCCACCCTTTACATATATGTTTATGATTTTTTCCCCCTTTGTAAAGTCTTTTATCTGTTTTACTATTGTACTTTCCCTTTGCGTGTATTTTAAGTTTCGTTTTTTTTTTATTTTTTTTATTTTTTTTTTAAATAAAAGCTGTGCCTCTATGCGAATTTTTTTTTTTCTCATTGTACACTTCGTACTACATGACTGCCAAAAACTCAATATTCACATGAAGACTAAAAAAAGTAAAGGGGGGTATATATCTAAAAAACCGTGCATAAAAGGCCTTGTTACAATCATAGTGGAACAATGCAATATGAGAAAAAAAACAGAAAGATTAAAAATAATCATATTTTTTATTCTTTGCCAGCCTATTTCCAGGAATAGTATTAATGGAGGAAAGCCCGATTTGATTAATAACTGTGCTGTATCGACTGACAGAAGTAGCTGTGCTATGTGTTTGGTTTCTTGTAGGTCTATTTACCTTTGCCGTGGTGGGTTTTTGTATTATGGGCAGTTTTTTAACTAGTATGGGTGTTTTGTTCATATCATCATTTGGATCAGAGAAATCTTGACCGTATGTCTTGATAACCCTATTTTTTCGACGTCTTCTTCTTGCTCTGCAGCAAATGTAGACTCCACCAACAAATAGTATACAAAAAGCAATACTAAGTGCGACAACGATTCCCACAATGGAATTCACATTTGTTACTATACTATTTTCGTTATCTGAAGGTGCTTGAGTACTTGGTTTTGTTGTAGTCTCACTATTGGAATTATCTACGTAAGAAAATCAAGAGGACGTTTTATTGCATGAATTATGATGTTGTTTGTTTATCAAATAATATAAAATAAATTAAAGAAAGAATATAGATAAGAATTTAAAGTTAGGCATGAGATTCGCTAGTTGTGGGTTTTTTTTATACATTATAAATACCTGTGGAGTTAGCTGTGGTCGGACCAGATTGACTTATTTGCGGGGAAGGTGATACAGTGGAAGTTACTATACTCACTGATATTGAACTATTCATTCAAACTGTGTGTACTTTTGTATATAGCTTTTATATATCTCTTTATACCTCGAAAAACGAAAAGAAAAAAGACGAAAGGGAAATTTTGAAAACAAAAACATTCATCGTTTTATATTTATTGAGCAATGTTCAAATTAAAAGCAAAAGCAAAAAGCTCCTTACTTTTGTGATACAAAGTCTCTCCTTCAAACAACAATACATCACTAGACAACCATGATTGCTGCTTTACGATGGTTCAACAAAAGACACCAAGAGATTGCGATTCATACAATAGCGAACTGGGCCGATCATTCCACAGAAAAAAAAAAGAAAAAAAAAAACTGGCCAAGACCAACAATTAATATAATAAAGTAATGACTTGAACCAATCGTAAAGTGATCGAATTCGTGCAACATTATCCTATTTTTAAAATGAAAATTATGCGACATAGCCACTCCTATATTTTGTTTATCAGTACTTTGATTAGATACTAAGGCGGCTTTATTGAAAGGCTTAATTAACATGGTGCTTGGTTTAAGCTGGAAATCCGATACTATAAATTTGTAAAATAATAACAATGCTATATCCAATAATATCTTGTAATGCACTTCAGCCATACCAGAATCAATACACAGTGCTGTATATTTCATTGATATAACAATCACTTTAGTATCTCCTTTCTACTCAAATCTAACGGAGAAAGTGGCGTATTACTCGATTACTTTAAAAAAGAGACTTGGCAAAGTTCGCTGCATAGTCCTTAGTAAATTAAGGCTATTGCATTGTGTATGCAAGTATAATTTATCATGTACATACTTCTAGAAGCGGGGGTGACATTGATAGAAATATTAACATTGTAGTTGGTGTTACTTTGTTTGAATTATGATAATGACAATAGAGTACCTCATGGGACTTTGTCTATGTAGTTTAACTATGCAAGCGAGTGGGTCTATAGATACCAATTAATTCATTTGGTCGCCAAGGTATATTATTTCACATTGACTTATAATGGTCCCTTATACTATAAATCTATGTGGGTGCTTAAATCAGTTATAGGTCTTTTTTAAATGATAGTTACTAGTATCTAGGTTCTAATGCCAACAAGACAAGCGGTGAATCAAGGTAAATTTACAGCATATATATCACATAACATACTTTTATTCTAAATATATATAATAGTATGCCTTTTGCTATGAAAACTCCTAAATTAGAGCAGGTCATATTAGATAGGGTAAACACTAAGTGTACTATTGAGGGAACGTTTCCCCGGCAAAGAAAATCTGAATAAACTTGATTGACGAAGTACTGATGAGTTGGCATAATAATTACACTAGTCGTAGTTTATTAAACAACAACACCTTTTCTGTGTTTTGCATACAGAATAAAATCATGCATGTATTATTTTGAAGAGAAATATCTTAAAAAATAAGGTCTAGTTTGATTTCTCTCGGCACAATCTCATTTAGGATAGACAATGCTAATGAATCACATCCTTTTAAAAAGCACATACTTTGAATTTCAAGCGATATCTGTATAATAAATTGCGAAGGGGTCACATGCTAACTGCTACTATATTCGTAACACCTGTAGAAGTACTTTTGCTAAGGTAATTGTAAAAAAAAAAAAAAAAATAG
>VCJI01002237.1:31560-46177 GCA_024139395.1 Backusella morwellensis
AGAGGAAAAGAAATAAATTAGAAAGTGAGATGGTCAACTCAAGATAAATAAATAGATAGCCAAACCATTGAATTTAGTGATTAAGGGTCATGTGCTAACATAATACTTTAATTGCGCGACAAGAGCCACTGATTTTTCTTTATGTCTTCCAATCGGACCTCTTGAAAAAAAGAATTGGGCTCCACTCCATGTAAGGGAGCTCCAAGGAGTCGCGATGTCTTTGAAAAGGCATAAGTTTCAGGGTCAATTATATGATTCGAAGAATCACAGCCATAACAAACGACCGCAATATTCACATCATCCAAGTAGCTTAAATGATAACACCATGTGTCAGATTTTTTCCCTTCAAATGACATCTTTATCTAATAATATCATTGTTATTAGTTATCATGAGAGTCTCCTATGCTTACATCATACTAATGCTTCTTTAGCCATTAAATGTACACTAACCTCTTCATTCTCATTCATAAAACAGAGTTTTTGTAACTCCAAAGAAAGACCGACACCAAGTGCTTTTGTATAACTTTCTTTACAGCCCCAGAGCTCATAAAAGACCCGAAGTCTATTGTTTGGGTTGTCTGAAGCCATAATCATCTGCATTTCACTGTGAGTGAACTTTATGAAAAAAAGACCAACATTAGCATCTACTCTATATCAGGAGGTTTTTTTTATTTTTCACTAACCTGAGGTTGAAAGCTTTTGACAAAAGCATCGATCGATTCATTTTTTGGCCGATCAATAATAACAGCATCCACGCCGATTTTCATTAAGGGATCTTTTATACAACCAAAAATAACCCAATTGCCCTCATGTGACGTATTGTAGTCCATTCTTTCATTAATATCACATTTCTAATAATAGCAATGGCAGAGTTCATAAAATTTAGATATCCATATATGAAATTCCCTCTCTCGACTTACAATGTAAGGTTTCCCACCAGGATATTTCCCAAACTCAAGGTCAAACCATCCTTTATTGAGCAACTGTGAGAAATAGTGGCGACGCAGCAATAAATTTGCTAAAGCCAGATGCTTATCGCGGTCGAACTTGAAACGAAGAACGGACTTGTGTTCTTCAACTGGTAGAAATGACAAAGCTTCTTCAAACTACGTCTGTGCCATTAGCAATATATTCAACATGTCGAGTTGCATTAGATTTACCTTTTCACCCTCAAAAACACCAGTGATGTTGAATGACAATAAATCTAATTTTGTCATTTTATGTTGATTAGAGTCAAGACACGAGAATATGCGTTTTATTACAAATTTTAATGGGTTTTAAAACCGCTCAATTGAAACTGGTAGATAACGTAAGCAAACTTAATCTGACCTACAAAGGTTTTTATCTCTCTCGTTTTACAGAAAGCGTCTATGCGATTTAACAAATGCAATATAGATTCCATTGATCGATATACTCGATTTTATAGTAATACAATGGCAACATGGGTAACACTGACCGCCAAATTCAAACAGTATTTGTTGTTATCATCCAGGGATAGCTTTTTACGCTATAAAAAAGAATAATGATGATGCCATAAATGCAAAGATAGAATGGGCTGAGTACAAAATACAAAGGATGTCATATGCTTGCAAAGATAGCCCATGGCTTTGTGTTCCATCTTGCTTTGTTATGGGGCGTATTTCATGCTCAGTTTAGTTGATGTTACTAATTTTAATCTTGTTTACAATAAACTTTTACACAATCAAGATATATTAAAAGTGTAAAGTTGTCTTCAAATCAGAAGCTTTCAATATGGTTGTCAAACATTCTACTTAATACATGTAATTCATGACCATCGTATTGTTATTGAGCCGAATCGATTTTTTTTTCTTGGCCTTAGAATGAATTGTTTGTTAGATTGCAAATGAATGTTTATGGTATATTTATAATAATTATATATTTTTGAAAAATGAAATTAAAAAATGTGATAACTCACGAAAACCATTTAATACGAGCATCTCCAACTTCTTTTGGATAAGAATAAATCTGTAGACTAATACCAAACAAACTATGTAAACAAATAAATATACAATAACTTTTGTTTTCGTTTATGTAACGTAGCATTTGCAAAAATTACAGCTTTTAACAACCCATTCGACTGGCTTTACAAAAATAATCCGAGTCTTTAATAGGAGTAGATTGTCTTTGTAGAAAACAAATATCATGAACTAACGAAGAAGGATGTTATCAAGAAATGACCAAACACGAATAGAAGTAGATACTGAAAACGTACTTATTTCGTTTTAATCTTGTGATACTGTTCTCTAAAAAGTGTTTTTGGTGAGTAAATGATGAGGTGACGCTTATCGTCTCAAAAAAGAAATTTATTCATTTTACCACTTTTGTATCAACTGTTTTCGCATTTCCAAGAAAATAAAAGTCTGTTTTTGCCTAGTTCAATAAAGCAAAGAAGTAATACATTGACTGATAGTTATTTTGAATTAGTAAAACTATACCAATTCTTAAATTCCCGGCTGCTTTCAACTATTTGATTTTTATTTCAACGGGTTACATGTCGCTATTTTTTTTTTTTTGCGTTCTGTGCTATTATTGTTTCTTTTCTTCTCTCCTCTCATTTCTCTTTTTTTTGCGGCTATTTCTTTGCAATCCCCTACTGCTAAATTAAATAAATCCTGCATTGCAAAATCCACACGGCGGGCATAATTGGAAAAAAAAAGGGAAAAATCGATGAATGAAGGGGAACAAGCCAAAAAATCCGCTTTATAGAAACGCACTCAAGCTACCTTTTCAACAAAAAACGAAAGAAAGATCGGATATTCTAAAGGTAGAAAATGAAGATGCATTGAAGAAGAATATTTCAAGTGGTGCAGTTGATTCTTCAGAAATGTTAGAGCCGCATTTAGTGTTGAAACATACCAATATGGAAGCAAGAGACGAAAGTTCCTCAAATACAGAGAAAAACAAACAATGGGAGTCCCTTTTTGATCCACAGCACACCTTTGATGCGTTTCAGCAACCAGAATCTGGGCCGTGTTACGACGACTTTGATTATAATGCTGATTTGCTCCTTAACCGGAAAGACCTTGTCATGGATGAAAAGGATAGATCTTTATTTTCATCATTGCCAACACTGCCTAAAATGGAAGATTTGGAGTCACATATCAACTCAGCTGCATTCGAGAGCTCTGGTGAATATGAGAGTACAACAGGTCAAGTAGAGATATTACCCAGACCGTCACAGCCCTTTTTCTCTACACCGAATCAACCAAAACGAGATGAAAAAAAGTTAAAAGAGAAACTGGAACTATTGCAATTAATTCGACAATCTGGACTTAACAAGGATCTGGATGGATCGAGACTAGGCCCTTCAGAGATTTCTGGAGCTCATCGGATACATAGGAGTCTTTTTAATACTACTGAGAGAAATAAACGTGAAACCAAACAAGACTTAGAGACACAGAATGAAACCTGCGACAATGCAAGCCTCTCTAGCATTGGCGACGTGTATGACCACGACATCGATTTAGAGTTAGGGGCCGATGCAACAACAAAAAAACCTGAACAATTTCATGAAACAAATCATCACAGGCGGCGCCGTAATCGTATCTCGTTCCTATATTTTGTATTTGGTTTTATGTTTCCGCCATTGTGGATTATTGGTGCATTGTATGTTCCACGTTATTCAATACATCAAACAGTAGCAAGTATCGACATTGATAAAAAGTGGAAACGGTATTGTCGGAATGCATTTGTAATCCTTCTAGTATCTGTCATATCCGCTGCCATCCTCATATTTATTATAAAGCCTTCATTTATCGGTTACCGATCAAGCCATAAGGAAAGTCATAACAGTGAAGATCCTATTATATTTGATGACGGTAAATAGTATATCCCAGCATGAATTTTATCACTCTTCTACAAATTGCATGTATTGTTATTACCTTTTTGTAAAAAATTATTCCCTCTACTTTTTTTTTCTACTCCTTCTCTAACAAAATAAATAAAATAAAGCATTAAAAAAGAGGAATCCCGTCAAAAATTCTTACCCCGTTTTTGGCTATTTAAGTATACTCCCTCACAACTCCTTTAATTCCGATTTTTAATTCTTATTTTGTAAATTTGTAGACTCTATTTTTTTTGTGTTTCCAACATCTTGACACCAATCTTTACTATTATCGTCCCATTTTTGCAGACGGATGCATTAATCACTGATTCCTATTTGTGTTATTATACATGTTAAAAAACAACAACCGATAAAATTGCTCGATCTGTCAATGCACCTTTGTTTTCTAAAACTTAAAAAATGATCTAGCCTTAGAATATTTTCATTTTAAACATCATGATAACTGTTTAATTTAAGCTTGGAAACGGTGGTAGTACAATCTATCCCCGGTTCTTCTTCACACGTGAACTGTATTTCTTCTGAAATTCCTTTTTGATCAGGCCGCCAGAGAGATCCCAAAACGAGACACCGGAGAGACTTATTTGAAGCGATATAAGATTTCACTTGTTTAAAACAAAAGTGTGCATTGATTCACTAATATGGAAATGTCTAAATATTTATATATAAATATATAATGGAATCAAATTCTCTTTTCTTTTTCTTTGAAATCTTCAAGTCTTTAGTTTGTTCATTAACTCATACTTACATACACAATTTAAATATATTCATAAAATATGTCTTGCAATAATTGGAATCATAATATCAATGAGTTTCAAGGAAGAGAGTTTTATTCTGATGCTGTGCAGAATAGCAACTTATTATCCAGAAACTCATTTTCATATATTCCTTGTTACCCACCTCAAACACCTCCACTTTATTGGAATGATGTTGCTACTACTACGGTTGGTGGACCTGAAATAAGTCCAATGCCTTCTTACAGCGACGAATGCTTATCCTGCTGTTCCTCTTTATCAGATACTCCAAAAACGGTTGCGCTGAATCTCCAACAAGTTGAGATGCCTCCAAATTCATTTGCGCACCAAATGGTTGATCCAATGCTATTCATGCCGGCTGGGCCAGAGATTTCACAAGAATCTGAAACACCTCACAAATATCCGTCACACTTTTATTCTCAAGCTTCGGGCCAGCAGCTTTGTGAACCTATTTCCATAGAAGGAAATGCGCAGGCTTTATATTTCCATGATGAATTGGCTTATAACACTCCTTTCTCTTACAGCAATAACATTAATTACTCTTATAGTTTCCAACCGAAAACAAATCTTATTCATTCACCATCTTACTATCACAGTGAACCAAATAACATGAATGCAACAACAAGTCATCAAAGTACATACAGATACACAAGTTTTTCTCGTACACCAGCACCTCCAGTCAAAGAAGAAATGGTCGAGGCAAATCCAAGACTCGAAACGGATAAGCATGAAAAGCATTACTCCGACATTGAGACAAAGCAATCAATAATACCAACAACAACAACAACAACAACAACAACAGCACCATCACATAAAATGCCTATCAGTGATAATACTGAACCTCTTCCAGGCTATCCATGTAAATACCCTAATTGCAATAAGAGATTCTCCAGGCCCTACAATCTCAAGTCACATATGCGAACCCATACCAGTGAGCGACCTTATGCCTGCAATCATCCAAGCTGTGGATGGAAGTTTGCTCGTCCCCACGACTTGAAGCGACATCAACTTCAACACACAGGTCAGAAGCCGCACTCTTGTAAATTTTGCCATCGCCGTTTTGCCCGAAGTGATGCATTAAAACGTCACTGGAAAGTGGATGCTGCATGCGCACAAGCCTTAAAACAAGATCAAATAGCTTCAGAAGCCTCTCTATCAAAAGAAATTTCAAAACTCTGTAAAAAGAAAAAATCTTTAGTCAAATAATCTATGTATATCCCCTTTTCTTTGCTTTTCTCTTATTTATTCTTCAGTAGAAGTATCCTAAAATAAATATAAATAGTACTTTAAATGTTGTGTGTGTGTGTGTGTGTGTGTGTGTGTGAAAAAAGTCATACGGAAGTCAAGAGAAGCTAAATGTGGCGGGACTTTTACCATTTATGGTTATTTATTTAAGCCTCTTGTATGGTATTGGCATACAGATCGCCAACATGAAAAAAAAGAGGTGCTCCGTATATCTGATTAAATGCTCCACTTCATCCTTAATTATAGTTTTAATTTTAATTTTTTTTTTAATTTAATTTATTTCCTATTTTTTTTTAAACTTCAAAAGACATGGTAATTGAACATCCACGGGTCCGGCTTTTTTAAGAAACTCATGCTAAGTGTCAATCATAATTGAATGTTTAGTATCTTAATATGATACAGTGCATTTGTAATTTACCTCCAGTAATTCAGCAGCTGTTGCTCTTGACTTAACATCCACGCAGAGACATACTGCAAGGTAATTTTTTAGTTCTCGCGATAACTTTTCTGGATTTTTCAAGGAAGGTGTTCCATTTGTAGCAATCAAATACAAGGCCTTTAGAGGCTCTTCATCTAAATAAGGAGGCTCATTCTCTATCATTTCAATTGCCATAATTCCAAGTGACCAGATATCAACTTTTGCTCCATACTCCTTTTGCTTGACAACTTCTGGTGCCATCTGCAATTATACTTATTATTTATCTCTTCAAATACTATATTATAAACAAACCTACCCAATAAGGGGTGCCCACCATTGTTGCACGCTTATTTCTTTGGTCTGTCAATTTTGCGCAATACCCGAAGTCACCTTAAAACGAACAAATAAGCATTTGTAAAACAATAACACAAGCAAATTTGCTGAACTTACTAATTTTAACCTTTCCTTGAAAATTCAATAATACATTATCTGATTTTATATCACGATGGATGATTTTCTGAGAATGGAGATGTTCTAATCCCTTTGCGGTCTATGATTTAAAAGGGTTACTTTTGTTAGTAATATGATGGAAAAAGAAAACAAAGTAAAACAGATACTTACTTCGTAGCAAACAGTAGCAATTTGCTGCTCAGTCATTGTGTTATTTTCAATTACATCTGTGAGGGCACCACCTTCCATATACTCCATTACCACCCACAGATCTCCTCGTACCAAAAATGAGTCGAGATAATTGACAATGTTACCATGATGAGACTCCTTCATGATCATAATTTCATTTACAATCAGATCTAGACGAGATTGTTTTGCAAGATCCATCTGCTTTACTGCTACTTTTGCGTTTGTTTTCAAATGATTTGCTAAATAGACAGATCCAGATGCACTATTACACCAGTTGTATACAAATAATGGTATCAGTATGTTGCACGTGTCAAGTTTTATGCTCATCTTTGAAAAAATACCCTTGTCCTATTCTTTTTGTTCTTTTATAAAGTAAATTAGGGTCGCCACTGGTCACCACCGAGCCTATGTGCATGTTTTCAGTGTTGAATGAAATTTTTAAGTGTTTTGGTACGTTTACTTACGCAATTTTTCCATAATTTGAGTATCGGTCATGGTACTATTACGCTGATCTTGACGTTTGGTACCTGGTACTACTTTTTTATCTTTAACACCAGACGAAGGCACAGGTGTTGAGATTTGAGGCTGTGGATTAGGTGGTACAGCTTGATTTTTTACTTCCACATTCAAATGCTCTTCTTTATGGTTGTTTGTTCCGACCAAAGTAGTCGCAGTACTTGTGACAGTAGAGATGGACACTGCCGAAGATGAAGGACCAGCGTCGGCTGCTGATGCCATGGTAGAATTGTTTTCTACTCCTCTTGTTCTTTTTATAAGATTTTGATCCCTATCTAGCGCGACAGCGACCTCTTTTAATCTTTCCTTTTCACGTTCAAACCTTGCTCGTTGTTCTGATGGGGTATCTTTACGCCCAGGTAATACTGGCTTTGGATTTGATGGCCGTGGAAGTGCCCCCTGCGGAGAGGGGGTTGGTGAAAAAGGTGAAGGTGGCAAATCTGGTACCACAATAGAAGTTTTCAGCTTTGGCTTATTTACTTTATATGACGCCTTGACCTATTCCAATACAATTCGTTAAAATTAACCTTTCTTGTTTATTGTCAGCTTTTTGTGTATTTTATTTTTAATTGAATCTACCTCTTCTTCCTCTGTATTGACTTTTGATTGTTCAGTCTAGACAAAAATAGTTAGGAGAAAAATCAAATCAAGTCTACTCTTAATATTACCTGGATTTTTTTTAATTTTTCCATCATCAGTTGTACATCTTTGTCCATATTTTTTACAGCTTCCAGATCTACTTGAGGAAGAGGTTCTGGTGGATTTTTTTTGGGTCTTGCTGGAGGTTCACGTATATTTCGAGGGGCAGGTGTTGATCGACTTGGTTTCGGTCTAGAAGAATCCTTCTTTTCTTCATCCCAGCCATCTGTCTCCTTTCTTTCATACACATCCTTTCCTCTTCTCGTTTGTTCTGTATAAAATTCAAGTGCTTCAAGGACAGCTTGTGGGTTTTTGGCAGCATCTTCTGGTGTTATTTTAGAGCCTTTCAGGAGGGCATTCCATTGATCAGGTAAGCCCTAAATTATGAAGAATCATCAGATTGGGGAGTATAAAAAAAAGATATACGAAAGAATAATCAAATGAAAGGAAAAGAAAGAAAGAAGGAAATAAAGAAAAAGTATTCAAAAACAAAATAATACCGTAAAAGAACCTGTGATAGGATCAAAGCCAACATGAACTTTGTGTACAAAGTTTGTTGGTCCTGATGCACCCAGAGGAGATCTCTATTATGATTATTAATAAAAGTAAAAACAAATAGAAGGAAACGGCTGGTTTTCTTTGTATAATTTTTTTTAATGTTCTACTTAATAATATTATCCTCATACGTTATATATCTCGTCCATCCACGAATACAGCTCTTCATCATTACGACATTCTATATAATATGTTTTTCCCTTCGTTCCTAATTCGAAGCAGTGCGATCTCAACTCAGATCTAGCAACTGTAGTGATATCTTTAAGGAATATTAGGGCTACACATTGGCCAGTTTGCTATAATGATTTGATTTTGTTTAAGTATCTTTGTCATACTTTAATTTTAATTAAGATATGGTTCCTACTTCATTTCTGTGAAACGTAATTGTTTGTTCACGCAAAACAACATAGCGCTTGGACCAAATCCAGGCCCTTAACCCATCTTCTTTCACTTGAAGATGGCCATCCTTTTTAATCTCCGCCATACGCGACAAATTTAAAGATAAGAGGGAAGAGAAGAAAAGACTGTAAAGAAAACGAGAACAGTAAATAATAAGGAGAATTTTAGTTCAAAAAAGGGGGTGAAGGAGGTCAGTTAGGGCTCAGGGCGTTCTGGTAGAACGTCACGTGACTCATTTTTCTTTTGCATTAATATGTATAAATTTGTTTTTTTGGGGAGGGGGATGACAGCGCGCGCATATTGGCGGTCACCTAGTGGAAGTAGGTTGGTTGAGATGACTACGTTGCTTGATTTTAAATCAATGCGAGTACAAGCAGATTTGTTTATTGAGAGGTGCATCTCTTTTATTTTTTTATTTCCCCTTGTTTTCTTATTCGTTAACCCCGTAATATATATATATTTCTGGCACTACCGCTTTTTTTAACCTTCCCCCCTTTTTTTCTTTTTTTTTTTTGTTATTTTTCCCTTCTTCTTTTCTTTTTTCTTTCTTTTTTATTTTTTACATTTTACTTTATTCTTTTTTTTAAAAAAACTTTTTTTATACATATATACATATTATATATAAAATATATATTACTTGATAATATATATAATTCTCTTTTTTTTTGTATTATTATTATTATTATTATTATTATTATTATTATTGTTATTTGTAAAACCATAGGGCTTTCTTTTATTTTTATTATATAAACGGACATACAAGACAACTAAAGACAAAAAAAATCTCTCAAAAAAAACCTTATACACATATTATTTATACAGCACCAAAAAAAAACTCAGCAGCATTCTATGCAGCATTCAATTATGACTAGTCAAAAGACGAACACCTACAGTAAAAAGAGTAGTGTAGATGACAAGACGGAAAGCCTCGCGTCGTATGGCATGCCACCTCCTACCAATAGTGACACCAACAATAGATTGGCGTTGATCGATGACTTAAAATTGTTTTTTGCCACTGCAACCCAACAGTGGGATTCCAGCAAACCATTAAGACGATTTCTACTTCCGACAGGCGAAAGCGTATCCTGTGTCCTGTGGAATGATTTATTTTTCATTACAGGAACTGATATTGTACGATCCCTCACCTTTCGATTCCATGCATTTGGTAGACCAGTCATCAATGCAAAAAAATTTGAAGAAGGCATCTTTTCCGATTTGCGTAACCTTAAGCCAGGAAATGACGCTCGTTTAGAGGAACCCAAATCAGAGCTGTTAGACATGCTATACAAAAATAACTGTATTCGTACTCAGAAGAAGCAAAAAGTATTTTTTTGGTTCTCAGTTCCGCATGATCGACTCTTTTTAGATGCCCTTGAACGTGATCTTAAGCGTGAAAAGATGGGCATGGAACCTACAACTCGAGCAGTTGCTGAACCTGCATCCACACTCTCTCTTGATTCTACGCAGGAGCTGTTTGATCAGCTGAGAAAAAATATGTCGGAATCCGCGGCTGCAACTGTTCAAGCATTTGAAGAGAGAGTTGGCCCCATGCCGAACACAAGTGTCTCATTAAACTCTGGTAAGATATCAACCTCATTTATTAATTTTTCTTATTTTGTTCATTATTTGATTGATTAATTTAAATACCATTTATTATCAATCTACTTTTTTAGCTGAGCATCCTTTTTCTACTTTAGACGAAAACTCTCAATGGCTACATGCACAAACTGCTACCCATACACCTTGGTCTTCCTCTCAATCGCGATTGGAAAGGGCTGCTGCTCAAGCAAAGCGATCTCGTGTAAATTCAGTACCAGCCAATTTAGGTCAGCAGCAACAAGCTCAACTTATGGCACAACGACATCAGCAACATCGTTTGAGTCATGGCTCTTATTTTGCAGGTGGGGGTGGAGGACCAATTCCGTCTCGTTCTCGTAGTCGTCATCATGCGTCAAGCTCATCAACCTCTCTTCTTTCTGCATCAGAAGATGTTCTCTCAGCATTCGATGATAATCAGTCTACCCAGTTTAATGATATGAAGCAACTTGGTAATGAGGACTACCTTGATCCCATTGCAAGCGGAGTAGATCAACTTGATATCTCAAACAGCCAGAATATGTTATGTCACAGCGTTCTTCCCTCCAAATCATTAGATTCAAATGCAATTAAAAAAACAAAAACTATTTTTGGTAATCTTAGCCTCTTTGATGGTTCACCCACCTACAAGCAACGTCGTCGTCGGGCCGCTTCCGTTTCTTCCTCCGTATTGAGCCCTGCGCTGACCCATCCACTGCATGGAGGTGCAGGGGGCCCGGATCGTATACGTCGTCATGATAAATGCCATACACGTACAACTTCTACCACAGCCTCTAATAATAACAATGGTATCAATAGTCATGTACAGCATTTGTCAATTGGCTCCACCTTTAATAGTCATAGTAGTCGACTTGCTATGGCAGCTGTCAAGGCTGGTTTTGCACCCAGTCAGATTATTTCAAATGCGTCCATGCCACCCATTTCGAATAACACTATGCTGCCTGTCGCCACTAGCAGTTCCCAAAACTGGCAACAAGGCACTATAGACTATCTCTGCCCTGTACCCACTTGTAGACGCCTTTTTAAGCGTGTGGATCACTTGGAACGTCATGTCAATACTTTCCACAACTTTATGTGCTCCATTTGCGGTAAGCAGTTTCCTCATTCGGAATCTCTTGCTCAGCATCGTTTGGAACATGAAATCAAAAGTGAGCCTTTAGGTGCAGATGCTAATTACGATGACGATTCGTCTCCTGATGATCACTCTAGCAATGGCCACAGAGGACCCAGCAGTGGTAACAGTAATGGATTTGGTGGTGTACAACAAACACGCCAAGGAAGCAACAACACCATGATGAATCAAAATGACTATTACTCACCTCGTAATTCCTTTGACAGCTCACGCTCATCGGGTTGGTCTGCCGGTATTTCCGGTAGTATCAGCAGCAGCCACTGTAGTAGCCGTTGTAGCACACTCAGCCCAATGCTTGATATTGACTTTGACATGCCAGATGTTCAACCTCAAGAGAATCCTGTCCCCAGCTGCAGTAGTAATTCAGCTACAACTACCGAATCGTCTTGCTCAGTTCTTCCTACTCCAGGATTCCAAGAACAACCTCTTTTGAATACATTATATTCAGGACAAGAGGCTGCCACAAGGGGAAGAGTCAATGCAGTCTCACGTAAGCACGCAACTTGGAATGTACAGTCGCTGAATCTGGAGGATGATTTCTCGTCATCTTCAGCTTCTTCTCCAAGCTCACTTTCTCGCTACGGTAATGGAGGTGACGACTTTCAAAAAATGGAAACCACACTTTCAACACCGATGACTCTATTATCACCTTTTAAGCCTGAAGTTTACCAACAAGAAGAATTAATGAACCACGATTCACAAAGCTCCTTATTCATGCAACAGATGGGAATGAACGACTTTGAACACGGTAATTTATTTAACGAAGGACTCGTGGATAACACTACTTTGATACCTGCTCAAGAATCCGATAACAACTACATGTATGCATACCCTCCTTATAATGACATGAATATGGTATTCAGTAATTGAGCTCATCCTCTATGCCACATCACTCATATACCGCACAAACATTATTAATTTTATTATATACTCATGCTCTTCACTTTGATTTTATTATACTCCGTTTTATTTATTATATATGCATTTCATGATTTGCCCGCATTTTTACCTATATATTTTATGATCTTTTTAAGCCGCCTTATGCTTTGCATTCAATAAAAACAGCTCCATTTTTTTCTATGAATATGCAGATTTTTTTAATAAAGAAGATTATTTATTTATTTATCATTCTTGGAAATGTCAAAGCTGAAACTTCTCGAATTATGCAGGATTTGTTATTTTACGAGGGAAAAAGGGCGATAGAGTTTAGGTGAACAATAACTACTTGCATTGATTGATTGATTGGTATGTTTAATTAATTATTATTATTATTGCAAATTAACAATTTATTCGTAACTTTATACTTTATAAACCAGTTAGATTGCTTTAAACTTTTACATGTTCCCGCTCACACAAATAGAATGCGATTTATGTCATCCCTTCCTTTTTTCACGCTGATATGCAAAATGCATGCTATACTAAACAGACCATGTTTTTTTATTTCATATTTTTCCTTTTAGCTTGAATTAGCCATTACGTATATATAGACTTCTCTCTTTTTGTTATGTAGTTGTTAGGTTAATCCAAACTGAATCATTACAAAAGACTTGCTAACTGTTTACCCGTATGTTTACATTAACCAGTTTACATAATACCTGTTATTTTTACGATCAAATATTGTCGATTTTAATTTGTTATCATAATACCAATAAATAACAAACAAAAAGCCACTCTTTAACAAGTTCACGCCCACAATGTTGCACGACATGCAAAAAGGATCCTCAAAGATCAACTTTTTTAGAACTCAGTTATCAAATATAAAGTCGAAAGTTATACGTCATGTCTAATCAAAAATAAAATAGAATACGCGATCGACTAATCAACTGAAAAGAGTGAATATAATATGCACATGTATTTTATGGGCATCTATATATATAGATGTTATTTATGCATGCTTTTTAAGGGGGAAACAGCTAATGGATCGGATGACTTTGTAAAGAAAATACATACATGAATTAAAATAGTACACGTATTTTTAGTAGATGCAGAGAAAAAACAGACGTAACTCTGTAAGTAATTTGGGAAGATCTTTTTTTTAAATGGGCTTTTTGGCAACAAAGAAAAACATAGGTGTGAAGATGCCTTCACGCCCACCTGCCACAACAGAGTCACCAGCTATTTCAAGAACTTTTTGAGTTTGAGCAGTTCCTTTTGGTGCAAGTCCTATTGTCTCCAAAACGCGGCATATATTTGTTGTTGTGAAACGACCTACAGAAGTCATGCATAACGTAGTCAAGATATCACGTATTGTCTGACATTGTCGGAGATCGCCCTCTAATGGGTAATACCAATGAATTTAGTCTCCTTGATTTGCCAAGTCCACGTGCAACTCAATTTCGAATCCCACATTTCTCAAAGCAGCTAATGATTCTTCTATAGTATGTACATCTGGGAGACTATTACCAATCTATGTTTTAAAAAATTAAGTATATATTTTTCTTGCCCCTCCTCTCAGCCTTATGATCTAAAATCCTTACTGCAATTATGTGTGAAATCTCCTTGTGCTTTAAATCTGTGCCATCATACTTTTCAGTCATACTGTTTATTTCAAGAAAATGAGAAAAAATTACAAATTGATGAGAAAAAGGGGGAAAATAAATGAGAAAAAATTACAAATTGATGAGAAAAAGGGGGAAAATAAATGAGAAAATATTTCAAATAAATGAGAAAAACCAGGGAAATAATTGAGAAAAGAGAAATATATCATGTATAAAGAGCATATTTCATACAGTGAGCAAATAAAGAGATAGGTAGCTATGTAGCAATGTCCATAAAGTCATATTACACACCAATGAGAGATAGCATGATATAAAGCAACAGAGTAACGTACCAATAGGACAGAGTTTACTACCACAACTATG
>VCJI01002237.1:64202-74455 GCA_024139395.1 Backusella morwellensis
ATGATAACATGTTGTGAACACTGTATTCGTATGATGTGTACTTTTTTTTGGAGTCGTTAAAAATAGTTCCAGAATAAATGTACGATAAACCTGTGTATATATCACTCTGTAATGAGATAATCAAAAACCATTGGGCAGAATATTATTGAGCCAAGATTTATTCTATATATAGACTTATATCATTACTTCCGTAAAAAAAATAAAATGTGATATGATGCCCGTCACTATTCAACCTACGAGCACTTGCATTCATTCATTTACATATTTCATTTAGATCAAAGCATCCTACAATGCCTTTTTCTTTTTCTTTAGAAATCAGGTTAGATGAGGCATGATATTTTAAAGTCATTTCTTTACAACATTATTATTCCTTTCTAATGTTCTATTGATCTGTTAATCTCGCAAAGTTTTTTTTTTTTTTCTCGGAATAGAGTCAGTCACTTTTTGTGATAACTTTCTGCAAAATTTTCACGTTGTAGCACTTTAGCTAAATTTATAAACAATAATGGTTATTATAACTCCTTTTAAAAATATAATTTATGGACAATAATCGTCTCATCTAGAAATACGCTGTAAAAGAGGGCAACACTTATGGATAGTTTTGCTATAATTAGATAATTAAATGTAGGACACTTTTGGTACAACGATTTATTTTTTATTTTATCCAACTTTGTACAATAATCATGGTGTAACAATTCAGAAAAGAAAATTAAAATAAAAAAGAGAAAAGTCAGCTCTATTAATAGCCTAGTAACTGAAAATAATGAGGTTCTGACAACTGAAAGATCATAAGTGACCAGTTATTGTACGCTGGTAGATGTATCATAACCGAGTCATTATATTTACAGTTCAATCACTTTATTTTATTCTCATTGCGATATATTTTTTAGGCAAGGTCTTGTTCATCCAATACATAAATTATTTCTGAAAACTGGGAATACACCAATGAAATGACGGTGTAACAGACACTTGTGCTAAGGTCACAGCCTATATAAACTGTAATTGTTTTTCTACTTTCTTAATCTCTTTTATTATATTTCTCCTTTCTTTAAATACTATATATACTACTTTTTAACTTACCCATCATTTATTTATTCATCGGATCGGTATAATGTTGCTTCGTTCAGTTACAATCGCTTCAGCAATCGCTTTACTTTCATCAACTGTAAACGCCGGAACTAGCGGTCAAATTGTTCAGATTGTTGATTCTACCAACTTTTGTGTATTCTTGCCCCCAACTGATTCCACTGACCGTCTTATTTCGGATACCGAATGGGATGGAAAAGCTTTTTGTATGGGTAGCACACCAGATGCAACTGGTGCAGGTAAATTAGCATCTGGATTCATCACATCTGCACACTATGTAAAAGAAGATGCCTATGTCCAAATCACTGGTACAATCGATCCTACAAAAGAAAAATTAGATCCCACCGATGACGGAGGTCAATATGATGTTAAGGCCCCCACTGGTGCAACATGTGCTGGCTGGGACTACTTTGTTAACTTAATTGAACCTTCCGGAAACACATATTGTATTCGTTGTTGTGTAAGTTTACTGAATACTAGAATTGTATTAAAAAATTCGAGATCTAACCTTTACTAAATTAGAACGATACTACAAACTGTAATCGTGGCATTTCTGAAAAGGGTTGTGCTCACATCATCCCAGGAGACTACAGTGGTCCAAGCTCTTCCTCTTCCTCCTCTTCCTCATCCTCATCCTCTTCCTCTTCTACCACGGATAAATCTTCAAAGACTACTACCGAATCTTCTTCTAGCACTGATAGTTCTTCTAGCAGTAAAAGCTCATCCAGCTCCTCGAGTTCCGATGGTTCTTCAAGTACTAGCGATTCTTCCAGTACCGGTGGTTCTTCAAGCACCAGCGATTCTTCGAGCACTGATGATTCTTCAAGTGCTGGTGATTCTACAACTACCAGTGATTCTTCAAGCACCGCAGACTCAAGCACTGACGATTCTACAACTAGCGAAGGGTCTACCACTGATGACTCCACTACAACATCTTCAGTACCTGTAGCTGAATCAAACTCTGTTCAAGCAGTTCCATCAGTTGCCTCATCCGCAAGTGCTAGTGCTGCTAACAGCACTCCCGCTGCAGCATCAAGCTCAACTCCTGATGTCTCTGGTACTATTTCTGAGCAGGCCGTCAACAGCGCCGGTGCACTTAAGCCAGTTCTTATCACTTTGGGTGCAGTCATTGCAGCCTCTGCTGCATTTTTAGCTTAGTTGGTTTGACCAATATACCTACTTTTTCAAGAACTGCTATTTGATCCCTTTGAATATTAAATGAATTCAAACATACTACTGTAGTCATTAAAATGACTTACTTTTAATATTTATTTCATAAGTTCATATATATCTATTAAAATCATAATACCAATAATGTTTAATATAAAGCTAGCTAATGCGTAAAAACTGAGTATTGTATCCTTTATTGTAAATGGGTTATGTATATAATGTAACGGAGTGACGTCTTATTATACTTATTTACCTGGTTGTATTTGTGCTCATCCTTCAAAGATAGCATCAATTCTTGTTTTAGTTCCCATCCACTTTCCTTATAATGATACATAAAAACGATAAATGTGATGTACTAGGAATAGAGGCTCTATGATGTAGTGTAAAACTTCAATATTGGTTTTATAACATGTTATGCGAATACTTCAAAGCAAAGATGGTTTTGTTTCGTATTCTATAGAGATGAATCTTTTTAGTGCTTAGGGAGACACTCCTTAATCTAATATTAACAAAAAAAAATGAAATGAAATGAAAAATGAAAAAAAAAACCATTTAAACCAAAGCTTAAATATAAACATATTTCATTTGGGCAAGAATTAGGATATGTTATGTACTATTTATTAATAATTATGGGGTGAATTTTTGAATTAAAAATTATGTCTATGCTATTCTAAGGGTAAATAAAGTACGATGCCTTTTAGACAATCACTGAAAATAAAACAAAAACTAACGATAATAATACATAAAACTGAGGGGAATTAATTGCCTTGTTGGAGGAGGATGTGACCACCTTTGTCTGTTCATTTTCTTCTACCAATGGACTCTCGGCATTAGAAGATTGATTGTCTTTGGCATTATCAGTATTCAAGTATCCTTCAAAGCTGTTCTTTTTTAAGACTTGCTCAGATTCAGGTACATCTTGGGCTGGGTTAGCTTCATCGGATGCAGCTTCGGGAGGTGTTGGGGGAGCATGAGGGTTATTATCATTGTGACACTCAGCAGAGGTGGAGAATGAATATCCCTTAGTCTTCAATAGTTTTATAATAGATGGTATTTGATCAATGGACTCCTCATAAAGATCTATTGCAGGGTAGTATTAGTTTCCTTTTTTGTTTACACTCATATGCACTATATATTTACCATGTTGTAAACTAATAAATCCAGGGTCTTCATGAGCATTCAAACCAGTGTCCTTTCCTCCAACTGCCATCTTAAAGGAACCAAGAATCTTTTTAGGGGCGTTAGGTAGCATATAAACATCGTAATCTGTAGGATCAACATTCCAAAGTAGAATCTTGTAGCCCATCTCCTTCAAAAGTGCCTTTACTCTTTGATCGGCTTCACCATAAGGAGGTCGTAGATAAGTTGGCTTGACACCAATGACTTTCTCAATAGCCTTTTCTGTTGCACGGACTTCATAAATGATTTCTTCATTTGTTAAACTCATCAAGTGGGGATGGGAGTAGGTATGAGATGCGATTTGATGTCCACTATCGTATGCTCTTTTGACGATTTCAGGATACTTCTCAACATTGGATCCCATAACACAGAATGTTGCTTTTATATTCTCTTTATCGAGGTGATCCAATAGTTTAGATGTAAAGTTACTGGGTCCATCATCAAATGTAAGCGACCATTGGTGAGGTTCAGGACAGCCATAAATGTCGAATTCTGTGGCCTTGTTACCACAGGATTCAAAACAGCTATCATCATCGATTTTATCACAGTCAACGTTAGGGCATTCGCCAGATCCAACAGGACGCACTGGGATATCAGGTACATTGGCCATGGTTATTCCTGTTAGCCAGGATTTATCTCTTGGAGTTGTGAGTTCGCCATCGTCATCATCATCATGTTTTGCAACAACAGACTGAAGAATACATGCGATTGCAAGAAGGGTAATATTTATACGTAAAAGTTTTGACAGATGTCTTGAATCAACCATTATGAGAAAGAAATATTTTTCAAAATAAAGTTAAAATGCTAAACGAGAAAAAAATAAACGCACGCATATATTTATATATACCTTGAAAAAGGGTTATCCATAGTAACTCTCCGATTACTTTTGGTCAATTACAAGATAACTAAAATAAAACAAGGTATAAAGTTTGTTACAGGCTTTATTCTATAACTTTATTTTAGGAGATTATTATCTATTTAAATGTTAGCCACAAAGTGGCATCATAGTGTTTAATATAATTGGTCTTGACTGTAATAATATATTGTAATTTCAAATTACATAGTGCTTCTTTTTTTAGCTTTCTTCTATTTATTAATAACAAATATTAACTCAAATGAGTCAAAGTTTGTTGCTTTTTAACTAGTAACAACTGTACATTTAAATTTAGATCGATTTGGATATGACTTCATCTTTTTTTTTCCTAAATTTAATTCACTTAATAGTCGCTGTTGATAGGTATGCCCAATCCATAATTAATAAATAAATGTACAATAAATAATAGATGTAGCCGATGAGATCCTTTGTGTCTAATATATTAGCATAAGTACCAATATTTATTTAAAATCTTATACCCTTAGATGGGCTATGAATTGTGGAGGATTTTAACCTTTATGTACAGCATCTTGACTTAGGCTCTTCCCCCCGGAAGTTCTCGATTAACTGTCATTTTTTTAGGTGAGTTTAGGGGTGCAAACAAATCAATTCAAAACTGAGCCAACTTTACTCTATCATCGATATAACTTAACTTTAACTAGAAGAGTGATATTAGCTATTAAATCAGAATAGAAAGATCAATGTGGGGTTGCAATAGTAAGAGTAATGTCAGAGGTGGCCAATACATGCGTTTTTTACGATTCTTTATGATATCCAAAATGTAACTCAGTACAAGTTCGGCCAGCGTACCAGATTTCTGTTGGAGCTGGAGTAAAATGGGTGAAAGTATCCAAAGGAAATGATGCGCAATAGCAGATGGAGTGGTTATATGGGTTTCACATGTATTTTCACGAAATTTATGGCCATCATAAAAGGTATATGCGCTCATAATATTATTATCGAATATAATTAATTTTCTGGAGCAAGAAGCGAGCATTGGTAATTGTGTTGCTTTGTGGTACATTCATTTTTTTTTTAAATGGACTATTTTTAGAGGGGTTCTAACAGCGCGCAAAGCGGGGATTGCCTTTGTTCCAATGTATCACTCCATGCTTAAGAACATTATTTCTCTTTAGAAAATGAACCGGATCGCTCTTAAGCTTATCATGTCCAAGCATAAGATGCATGTGGAAAAATGTTCCTGATATAGATTGTGAGGTTCCATATTTCGTTATAGGAAAAAAAAAAGACGTCCTTTTTATGTTCTTTTCCCATCGCTTCTGGTTATAACATATGGAAGTAATAATTACTTTTCAGTTTGAAATCGGACCCTTACATCTGCTTAGGTATTGATGTCAGTTGTTAGGTACATATAAAGAGACTCGATATGTAATGCTGTTCTGATTGAGAAAAATTAACACCATACGATTTTAATATCCACATATTGCTTATAACTTTAATATAGAGATTGGACAGGAAGATTTAATTTAAAGCAAACTTTGTGTGTAGTAGCTTTTGGGCAGAGCTTTGATTTATAAACTTATCAAGTTTAGCTGCCACTATGTCTATCGGAGGAAGAAGTGTGTTGTTAAAAACTGCCGGAGTCTGAGTATATATTTCAAGCTTTATAAATTTTCAGGGTCTTTAAATCGATTCATCAGTCGTTTGGTATGGCTAACGACGTTGCTTTTTAGGATTTACAAAGTTAACTCAACATTTTTTTTTCAAAATCTGTAGTAGAAAGTAAAACTGTATATACACATGCTTATGTATACATAGAAGCCATTGATTTTAAGACTTTTTTAGTATTACTAATTGGTGACGTTTAACTATGTGAAGCTGTCACTATCGAAGAAATACGTTTATAAATTTTGGTGGAGCGTTTTTTATTATTTTTGTTTGTTTATTTATTTTTATTTCTTAGAATTACACCAAGCCAATTTTAGCATGTCTACTCCTGCTCTCTTTACCCCATTAAAACTTGGAAACCATGAGCTTAAACATCGTGTTGTTTTAGCACCTTTGACTCGTATGAGATGTACCGATGATGCTGTCCCAACTGATATGATGAGAGAATATTATTCCCAAAGAGCTACTGATGGAGGACTTTTGATTGCTGAAGCCACATTTATTACTCGTATTGCAGGCACATACCCTAATGCTCCAGGCATCTACACAAAAGAGCAAATTTCAGCTTGGAAAAAGATCACAGATGAAGTTCATTCTAAAGGCAGCACCATGTATCTTCAGTTAATCCACCTTGGTCGTGCAGCCTCCGCTGCTATGAACTTGGACAATCAGCCTGTCTCTGCCTCTGATGTTCCCATTCAGGGGTTAAATATTCTTGGTAAACCTCAAGAGGTTCCCCGCGCTCTTACCATCCCTGAAATCAATGAAATCACTGGTCAGTTCCGCCAAGCTGCTTTGAATGCTTTGGAAGCTGGATTCGATGGAATAGAAATCCATGCTGCTAATGGATATCTCCTTGATCAATTCATAAATACATCAAGTAATAAACGTACAGACAGTTACGGTGGATCGATAGAAAACAGATCTCGCTTTTCACTCGAAGTTGTTGATGCTATTGTTGATGCTATTGGTGCCGAGCGTACCTCCATTCGATTTTCACCTTGGTCTTGTTTTCAAGACATGGAAGACGAGACACCCTATGAAACATGGGGATATCTCACCGAAAGTCTTCAAGCTAAGCATCCCAACCTGAGCTACATTCATTTTGTCGAAGCACGTTTATCTCAATTTACCGATGATAACAAAGATACATCTAATACCCTCGAACCTTTCATCAAGGCATGGAAGGGTCCTTTTATCTCCAGTGGTGGTTATAGTCTCGATAACAAACTTGCTTTTGAGAATGCTGAAAGATACGGTACTCTTATTGGTTTTGGTCGTCAATACATTGCTAATCCTGATCTTGTGGAGCGTCTTCGTAATAGATGGCCCAGCAACAAATACCACAGACCAAGCTTCTATGGAGGTGATGCTTCTGGATATATCGATTACCCTTTCTACAAAAATGAATAAATAAATCTTATTTAATCAAAGACAAGTAACGTGCTCTGTATTTTTTTTTCTGCTCTTATTTTTTAAGGTTCTATTCCTATTTTAGTAAAATTTATATTATATTTTTTGCTAAAAAACAAAATTAAAATATAAATGCACACACTTTGCTTTTCATACCAACTTATACCTACTATCGCAATGCCTTACCCTATATAAAATGATGACTGGAATCCGGTAAAAGAGCAGCGAACGTTTATACATCGATTGATACTTTTGCCATGTGGGTCACAAAGAATTAGTGCATGCATCAAAAGAAAAAACTTAAAACAACGCCCTCCAATTAAAATTTTCCTTTTTTTCTCACTTTGACTATCGCGATTTTAAGGCTGTAAAATTAAATCCGTGATATTTTGTATGTCTGGTACATTTGCTTCTATCGAAAAAAAGCATGTTGGCAACAACTTATGTATTGCTGTAAAGAAATATTCGAAAAATCACGGCAACATCGTCATTCGTCACTGTAAACGAGAGCTCTGGGCCTTGAGAAAACTTGATGTCACGTCAATAGACGCATGTCTTGAACAACATGTATGAGAAATTGCTTTTAATTTATACTCGCAATGTTGATTGTTTCTCTAAAACAAAAATAGGCCATCCAACTCATCGAGTACACAGAAGTTGGCGTTTACTGTTGTTTGAGTCTGCCCTTCTTCTGTAGCACCCTTGCCGCTAAGCTATCGACCACTGCGGACCCTATATTAGCCCATGTTTTTCTAAAGCAGATATCGAAAGGGTTGAAATTTATACATGGCAAAGATATTATTCACTGTGACTTGAGTCCTGCCAATATCTTGATGGATGAATTTGGGCGCATGGTTATCAGTGATTTTGGCTGTGCGCATTCTATAGTCGATGATGTCCAATGCGATGATGGTATTGATATGAATGAAATCGATGAGATCGGTACAAGGTTGTTTATATAGAGTAACCAAACTTGATGATAAAAGACCGGTATTGACTGAAATACTATCCATAATCTCTACTCTCTATTTCAAAAGATATTACAAGGCACCAGAGCATCTCTTTGGCTCAAAGCAATACGCACCATCAACTGATGTTTGGTCTTTTGGTGTTATATTCTGCCAGATTTTGATTGGCTACCCTATTTTTGCTGGAGAAAGTGACATCGAGCAGATTGGCATTATTGTTAGATCTCTGGGCAAACCTTCTGCTGAAACTGAGTCCGAGGTAAATACAAATAACTCTTTCTCTTGAATACTTTACTCAAGTAAACAACCTTTTTTTAAGGAAATGTCCAAATACCCTGATACAAATAAATTATCCTTTTTTAGTTGTCCTTCAAATGGGGATGAGGATAATAGTGACGATTACTGTTCAGATACAGAGGAAGATGATGTTTACGAATCAGATGAGGTAATTGACGGCGACAGTGATGAGAGCTCAATAGTAAGTCTACCACCGTCAAGATCGCTCAAATCCACGCTGGAGCATGAGAACGTATGTGCTGCTGATCAGGAGATAATACTAAAGACATTGACTTGGTCTATAAGAGACCGATTAACAGTAAATAATGTATGCCTCGCTTCATTAGATGATTTCACATATATATCCTATTCATATTATACTAACAATCTGTAATAGATTCAAGATTATACGTAGCCAATAGACAATAAAGCATTATTTAAATTTAAGCTCTATTAATTATTATAATTTATTTAATAAAAAAAAGCGAGATTTACATATTACATTTAAGAAAAGTGTACTTTGAAAGATTTGGTAAGATCGACACCAGCACCCTTGAGAACAATGCTATTGTTCTTGGATTTAGTCAAATCAAATGACTTACCATTGATCTTAGCCTTGGTAAAGTGGGTTGCTCCAATAATAGTGATGTCGCCCAACTTTTCGGCCTTCTTGTAGCCAAACTTGCCAGAAGCAGAGAGCTGATTATGCTTGAAGGTGAAGTCGATATCAGATGAAGACTTGACATCCAAAGACTCACCATCATCAATGTAGAGTCTACCTTGGGCCTCGTTCTTCTCATCAAGGGCAATGATAAGATTGTAGTCAGTAGCATAAGTCTCACCGATGGTGTACTTGGGAGTCTTTGTAGGGATGACGGCACCACCACGAATGTGAATAGGAATATGAGTCAAAGGAGCATCCAAAGTGGTGTACTTCTTTTCGTTCTTGTTGGCAGTACCAGTGACAGATTCATAAGTGTACCAATCATACCAGATACCAGCAGGGAATTGAGCATCAACGGATGTCTTTCCTTCATCAACAACAGGAGAGAGCAAAATATCAGTACCAAGGAGAATTTGGACATCGTTATCAGCAAATGATTCATATTCAGGGTATTCAAAGATAAGAGGGCGCCATACAGCAGTACCAAGTCTGTTGGATTCTTCATGGAGAGAGTAGAAGTAAGGGAGGATTTCGTAACGAATGTTGAGAGCAATACGACTGGCCTCAGCAGTAGAGTTCCAGAGATAGGGTTCTTGGTCAGCTTGATCAATGGCATTGTGGTTTCTGGCAAAAGGATAGAATGCACCAACTTCCATCCATCTAGTACACAACTCTTCAGTAGTGTTGCGGTTGAAACCACAGACATCAGCACCAGAGTAGGTAATACCAAACATCTGCATGTTGAAGACGGTGGCAATGGAAACCTTCAAGTAGCTCCATAAAGAGTGGTTATCTCCTGTCCAGTGACCTTTTTATAAATGAGAGTGAGAAAAAAAAAGTAATAATATACAATGTTTATAATACTACTTACCAACATTCTTTCCACTACCAGTGAAACTGGAACGAGTCAAAAGGAAAGGTCTTTGTTCGGGCTTGTTCTTGATAAGAGCCTGTGTTTTTTTTAAAAAAAAAAAAAAAATCAATATACGATATT
>VCJI01002239.1:39429-53891 GCA_024139395.1 Backusella morwellensis
CTCTGTTCAATTTGCTTATATGGATATAAAAGGAGTCATGTCAGGTGCTCTCTATGAATTCATTACAAGTAAACTTTGCATAGAGTTGTTTTTTTTCCAAGCAAAATCTAAATTGGTAAATGACATCATCGAGCAAGAACCTCTCAGTCCCGGGTAAGTTTTTTTTTTTTTTAAAAAAACCTTATTTATGCAGTATTTTTTCCTTGTAATTGTTATCATTCTTTCTTTTTCTTTTTAATTTAAAACCGGTGTGTTTAATCAAAGATGACACAAAATAATAAAACATTACAGTCATTATGCACATTAAGTATAGATATAACACTTGTTATATTCGACTACCTTGATAATAGATCACTGGCTAAACTTGCCCAGTGTTGTACATACTTTGGTATATGTCATTATGTTGAGATCAGGATGTTTTATTAAACAATAAATAATAATAAAAACAAAAACAAAATAGGTTTACTCGTACGTAGCTTTATATCATTTAGAGGAGGTGATCTTCGGTTAATTGAATGCAAAATGCCTACAAGACCACCGTTTCTAAATTATAGAGCAGGTGTTGCCATTGGCTCCAAGTTTTATATGCCTTTTATGAGCAACTCTTCATGTTGCTATATTTTTGACTTTGAGACCGAAAAATGGGAAATGCAAAAACTACAACTCGTGGGCATTGATGAAATTCAGCCTCAAATCACTTGCGCAGTTGCAACCGATAGGAAGATCTACCTTGTCGGCGGAAGATATTTAAAATCATACACTTTATCAAATGGCATGATTGAGATCGACATTGATGCGTTTACGGTTAAGGTCATTAACGATGCTTCAGGAACTCCGCCCAGACCACGTCATGAGCACTCGGTAGACATTTTGGATCATCGTTATCTAGTCATTTTTGGTGGTTTATGTTACAATTCAGTAGGTAAGTAAACATGCGTTTAAAGCTTAGATCTTTGTTTGTTGATGATGATATATGTATATATAAAGGTGAAAATGACGTATTTGTCTACGACATATTTGACAACCGTTGGTTTGTCCCACATATAAAAGGGTAAAATGATAACAACAAAAAAAAACATATTTACACGCATAAACAAACAAAAATGCAACCAGCGTTTAACCTTTTAGTTATACATTCTATATTAGGCATCTCCCACATTTAAGATTTGGTCATGCTAGTGCTGTGATTGGAAGTAATTTATATATCCACGGTGGTGCACAATTGGATAACGACAGCAGTTACATTGTTTATGACGACCTTTATAGGCTGGATAGTAAAACCTGGACATGGTACAAGTATGAGCATCCAGAGGTTGAAAAATACCTTCGCAGCCAGACAATCTATCAAGGACATTCCCCTCCACGCGAATACCTCATATCAACTTCGGGGGATAACCCATTGGATCGATTCCAAGCGTATATGTGCTCATTTGGAACTAAATTGGTTGTATTTGGGGGACACTCTATAAGAGAGGATAAGGATGATAACGAGATACTATTCAGTTATCCGATTGATGAATTGAGCGTTTTCAGTACGAAAAGAAATGTGTGGACTACGATAAACTCAGTCGAAACAAACACAACAGAAGATCAACTTACAGTATCGGATATGAGTGTGGCGGTTTTACCAACAGAGATACGCGGTATATGCATCTATATATTTGCTGGTCTGAAAACCATTGATCTACAATCACCTGGTCAGTTTCCGGATCAAATAGAAAATGGATTATCGCTTGTGTTACCGAGTCAATACAATACCACTAATGTGAATGATTCTTTTTCAAGCATGACAGGTATTTTTCTTTTTTTTAAAGAAAAAAAAAAGAATCCACTCATAAATTAAAACCTGTAGATGACGACTCAGAAAAAGAGGATTCTCTTAAAAGTACAAGTTATCAGGTAAATACCTTTATTATTATTATCATCACGATTCCATTTGTGAAATAAGCTATCATGTATTATTACTTTGTATTATAATATTGAGGATTAATTATGCATTCTTTTTTTTTTTACCAGACAGAACAAGGAGATGTCAGAATCCCTAACAAATCAGATCACTCAGATCAGGTTTTGGAACACTTCAAAAACACGGAACAAGATATCAGCGACAGCAATACCGACGAAGAGTTTTTTCCGTATAATTCAAATGCAGATCTATTAGGCTACTTTATAAATCACAATCAAGTGGGGACAACAAGCACGGATCTATATTTTTCAAATCTAGGCTCTTCAACTGCTCGACTTTCTATTAATCGCAGCGCTGAAACATGTAAAAGGGTTAATACAAGCATGCAGAATCAAAAGGTGACTCCTTGTACCATTATACTGAACTTAATAGAATGAGCATAAAAAAAACATATCTACATACATGCCACATAAAACACGAACAATTATAACAGAGAGCATTCCGTTTATATGAATAGCCCATACCCAACAAATCAATATGAACCATAATAAACAGGAGAATTAGGGAGGCACTCATGTCTTACTTTTTGCATGAATAAAATTTATTCTAATTTATAATTCCATACGATTTTTTTTTAAAGTTTAGCATTAGTTCTTAATTTACTAAAAGGTTTTAGAGTTTATAACTAATAAACTTTTTTTGTTGTTGTAAAGACTTGAGTTAAACCAGATAGACTGCTCTCTACAAAAAGATTAAATGACGCATATCGGATGAGGCTACAGCTTAGTGTCAATTTATTTCGTCATTGTGTAATTACTCTAATTTCAAGAAACCAAACCTTTTTAGTAAGAAAGAAAGTTTGCTTGACAGGTAAAAAAGCTTATTCTCATTCCCTTCTTTGTTTGTTTGCAGGAGAATAAAGGTGATTACAAATAAATGCAATGACCATCCATTAACCCTGATTTACGTTTCAAGAATAAAAAGAATATTTGACTTGTTTTATTTTTGTTTTTCTGAGAATGAGAAATGCGAACGCAAAATATTTAAGTCTACAAACACCAATCGGACAAGTGGAACAAGCAAATAAACTTGTTTGATCAGCTGGTAGACTTGAATTGACCTTGTAGTTTCGCATCTGCACTTTGTTATTTTCTTTGATTTGTCGTTTCCTTTCACATTGATTTTGTAAATGTTTTTATTTTATCAATGTCGAAAAAGGAAAGGCATAATTATCAGAAAATGCTGAGTCTTCATAGCATTGCGATTTCATAAAATAAATTAAAATAGCAAGCAAGCGTTCCTCAGTGAAGTTGACCACTAAAACTGTATAGTATAATATTTAAATTAATCATCAAACTTTTAACGAAAACATAACAAGCAAAAAAACAAAGGTTTTAATTCAAAGTGCTTTTACGTAGGCGGTATTTATTTAATCTCAAGTTAGATGGTCTCGAAAAGTACGCATAGATAAAAGCGACTGTGTGTTGATGGATAACTCTTTGAGATAGGTCCCTCACTCTCTTGTAACAGAGGAATCCATGTATTTTTATTTCATTGGATCTTATAAAAGTGCTGCTATGTTTATTCCACCTTATTAATGACACCCTTGAATATTGATTGAATTGGTTGCATTGAAATCCGTGCTGATCAAAGTAAATCGGTAAGTGGCACAGGCACCTGTACGGGTTAAATCCTTCCACGTGACTTTCAAAAAATATAGGCATAAAACACAGCTGAAGCCGCAGCAGCATAAAAAACACCCTCTTTCTCAAGTTTCATTTCGTAAATGGGAGTTCAAGGTTTATGGTCGCTCGTTGGGCCGGCAGCAAGGCCTACACAGTTGGAAATGTTACGAAATCGCAAGTTGGCTATTGATGCATCCATTTGGATCTATCAATTCATTCGATCTATGCGCGACAAAGAAGGATACCCTGTCCAGAATGCTCACTTACTTGGCTTTTTTCGAAGGCTATGTAAACTCTTGTTTTACAACATCAAACCCGTATTTGTATTTGATGGAGGTGTGCCTGTATTAAAATTATCCACTATTGTAAGTGTATTCTCCTATCAAATGCCTTTTTTATTCATTTTATTTAATAGAAAGAACGAAGAGAGAGAAGAGAAGGTGTAAGAAAGAATCTAAAAAGTACGGCAGAGAAAATATTACGGGCTCAGATGAAAGCAAGGTTACTACAACAAAAAGGAAAGCAGTAAGTAGCGGAAACAATGTTTTATATCTATTCTATCACTAAAGCGATATCCCAAGAAACCCAAATAAACCAAACCCTGATATTGATGAATTGACGCTACAAGCCATTCGATCAAAACCAAAACTGGACCAATTCGAGCTTCCTAAAATGGACCAACTCAACACAAATGCATTTGACCCACGCTTAGCAACCACGCAGGAACTCAAAGACTTTGTAGACGATTACTTGCCTGAAGACATGAATATTGACTCGGATACGTTTACTCATCTTCCACCAGAAATACAATACGAAATTATCCAGGACATCAAGATCAAATCAAGGCAAACATCTTGGAAACACTTGGATGATATGGTCAAAGGCTCGAAAACGGCGCTCGATTTTTCGAAATTTCAAATCAAAGGCGTTGCGCATCGAAACCAAGTGATGCAGCGAGTGCTTAAAATGAACACAGTGGCTGCAGGTGATACTCAGATGGAGGCGATCCGAGTGGCGAGTGAACGCGGTAAAGAATATGTATTATATAAAAACGAAGATATCTCGGAGGGTTTGGGCTGGAAGTTACCGGGATTGTCGGCCGAGAGACCTGTTGAACTGGATCCAGAGCCAAAGAAGGAAACACCACAACCACCAATGGAAGGGTAAATTGGTAAATATCCATGTTTGTTATAGCATGTGATTAACCTCGTTCATTAGACTGGAGGAAAAGAAGGATAAACCTATTAAAAAGGATAAAGTTATGGAAGCAATGGCATCTAACCCAAGACTTGCAGAAATGTTTCAAGACTTTATGGGCGATGACGATGAGGACATGGATGACGGGGAAGAATTTGATGATATTGATTTACAAAACGTTAGAATCCCAGAATCACCGAAAGAAAACAGTGCACTATCGAGTAAATGGGACAAGGAAGAGGAGCAAGAAGGTTTTATTGAGGACATTAGTGGTTACATTGACAATGACCCAGACGCCATGGATAGAGTAATTGCGCAGATATACCAAGATGATATTAACAAGCAAGAGGATGAAAAAAATCCTCTATTTATGAAGAATCAACAACACAAACCAAAAAGAGATCCTGCATTTGATCTAGATCAAGGTGATTTTTTACAGCTATGGAAATCTCGAGCACCCGATGCATTTGTCTACCTCTATTCCCTTAATGACGAATACGAAAAAATCATCCATGACGCGATATATGAATTAAGCATCCCCGAGTTAGAAAAGTCGCTTCAATCTATCAGAAAGAAACATGGTAAAAAGAGCTCTACCGACGAACTCGGTTTAGAGGCAACAGAGTTTCATCAGCGGTTTCTGGAAAGCGTGATTGAATGGAAGAGAATGCCTCCGGCTGGTGAATATATGGATAAAAATTCTGATGAGATCGATGCAGCTTCAACATTGGTGACAATGATGACACAAGCACCTGATACAATCCAAAGCACATTGAAGAGTAGTGGTAGTAATGATGATCCGTTTTTACGTAGCTTCAAGGAACCGGAAGCATTGGAAACAGACTCCAAGGATGCATACATGTTGCTGAGTGATAGTGATTCTGACGAAGAAGGTATTCACTTTGTACAACAGGATACCAATATCAGAGCAAAGGAGACGGGTAAAGAAAACGAGGGCCAAACATCTAATCGACCTACTTTATCTTCTCCAATGATCAACATTCAGCAATCAGCTTTGCATAAAAACAGAATGGTTCCTTCTACAACGGATCAAGCTGAAAAAGCCGTAAAGCCAAATGAAGCAACAAAAGAGCCATCCAATGTAGTTTCACTGGAAGATGAAGAAGCCAAAGAAAAAAACGAGATGATGGAACACAAGGATGAAAGAGATGAAGATATGGACGAGGAAGGAGATGAAATAGACGAAGAAGTGAAGAAGATCCTGGAAGAAGAGTCCATTTCATACCAAGACATCATCAAGCAAAACAGTGAGAATCCATTCGAACCAATTGTTATTCAAGAGCATGGTTACAATTCTGAGGAAGAGATGGAGGATACAATCCAAGAAGAAGAATTAGAATATGTACGCTTTGTATCTGATCTCGCATCCAAGGACTTGGATGACGTGCAAAAAGAATTGGACAATGAACTAAAGGGTCTCAATGCCCAACAAAGAAAACAAAAAGCAAATACAGTAGAAGTGACAAATGAAATGGTGGAAGAGATCCAGGTAAATATATAGAGATAATAGTCTTCTGGGTTCTAAAGGGCATTGTAGGAACTCTTAAAAATCTTTGGGGTCCCATATATAGTTTCACCTATGGAAGCAGAAGCTCAATGTGCAGCACTCGAGGAGCAATCGCTAGTGGAGGGTGTGATAACAGATGACTCTGATGTGTTTCTGTTTGGTTCCTCACGCGTATACAAAAACATGTTTAATCAGCAGAAATATGTCGAATGTTATATTAAACACGACATTGAGAGGGAAATGGAGCTTGATAGAAAAAAGTTGATACAAATCGCATTTCTACTGGGAAGCGACTATACCGAAGGTATTCCTGGTATTGGGCCGGTGGCTGCCATGGAAATTCTGGCAGAGTTTTCGAAAGAGGAGGAGGAGGATTTGGAAGCGCCGTTACTTAGGTTTAAAGAGTGGTATGAAAGTATGAATGATGATACTGCTTTTCAAAAGAAATTCGTAAGTGATTAAAGAAGAAACAATTCTATGCAAATATATTTGAGGGAGGGTGACATGGAATAAACCATTTTGGATGCTTTTTTAACAAATATTCAACACATCAATATTTGGTTACTATAGAGAAAGAAGCACGTAGGCTTAGAATTTCCGGACGGTTTCCCCGATTCCCATGTTAAAGATGCATACTACCATCCAGTCGTAGACAAGTCTGAAGAAGAAATCAAATGGGGCCATCCTCAGCTGGACTCGCTTCGAGATTTCTTAACACAGGCCTTTGGCTGGAGTGAAAGTAAAGCAGATGAAGTGCTTTTACCGGTTATTAAAGAAATGAATAGAAAAGCGGTAAGATTTGGTAACAAGAATGGGATGTCTTATACTTATACACATCTTTTGTTAGGCCGAAGGAGAGCAAAGTACAATCAATTCATTTTTTAATTTATCGAATACTGTTTCAAGCAAAACCTCAAGTGGTGATCAACACACGCATTCTAGTAAACGAGTTCAAAGTATTGTCAACAAATGGAAAACTCAAAAGAAGCATAAAAAGGACTAAATAAGTTGTGGTGTAATTTGCTTTGAATACAAAATATATAAAATGGTTCTCACTGACCGTTACACGTGCTCTTTTTTCATTTTTTTTTAAAAAAAATTGACTTGGCCTTTATTTTTTAATAAATAATGATGATATATTGCTTAAGCCCTGATTTGATCCCTTTAGTTTATAAATTGCGTGCCCCAATTTGGGGTGGGAGAAATAAACAAATCGTCCCCGCAGAAAATAATAACGAAAGCCTTATTGTACTTTTTGTATGACTTTTGGGCCACTTTTTTAGTGAAAATGCAAAGCTTTGTACCACTTTTATTAGGCTTAAAACGAGCTTTTTTTTTAGATACATTTCTTTCCTCTTTTTCTTTTTCTAATTTTTTTTTTGTGAGTTCCACTTTTTTTATTATTATTAAATAACATGGGAAGACATTACCTCAACGTTCGTCCTAAAGATCCTCAGCCTTATTATCACGAAGATGAAAGTATCGAGTGTGTTGTTGAACTTAAATGTGATAAAGCTTTAAAGGATCCTATGATTACCATTATCTTTAAGGGCCGCAGCAGTTGTTATAGCAACTCTTCCAGAATCCATCATGTGCCAATCTTCGATGTTGAACAGGAAATAAAGCACCCTGTTATTGATATGGAATCCTCACATAAAAAAATGGTATCTGCTGAATTCAAGGTTGAGGTTCCAAAAGGTGTTTCTATTCCAAGTTCTCAACCGGTAAGGTGGAAGTTGGATGAGCGAAAATGGACAGAGCATCATTTATCTAACATGGTATGGGTTTCCTATTCTTATTTTTCAAACAGTTGGAAGTGGGTGATGGTGGTAAGATTGAGTATATGGTAGAGGCAGTATTGGATACTTCCAGTGTGTTTAAGCGTAAAGTACAAGCTACGAGTATCACTGTGATCCCCATCGTTTCCAAGATTAATGTGGATAAGGAGGAATTAAATCGACCTATTGAAAAGACCAACCGATGGCCTAGAAACGAAGCTGATGCAAACACTTGTATTTTAAGTGCAAGTATACCACGTGGAGGATGGGTGAGAGGTATGTTTGGAAAATAAATAAAAAAAAGATAGAGCAAGGGACACAGAACACAGATACAGAAGTAGATATTCATCATCTTTGTGAATAATAGGTACCACTGTGCCCGTATATATTTCTTGGATGCAGCCTGAGAGAATCAATTCTGTGAAAAGCGTTGCTTTAACACTTGTCCGCCAGGAGCTGATTTCCTCAAATAAAGATACGTAAGTTTTTGCTGAACCCTTTTTTTTTTTTCCTGATCTAATAACTCAAAATAGACCACCTGACACGACTAAGCAGCTAAAGGATAAACTAATCACAGAGTCAGTGAAAGTGATATCACTAATCAATGGACCAAACAGAACGCTAAACACAAGCTTACAACACTCCATTGAAATCCCGTCCAACATGGTCCCTACTATAGATGAAAGCGGTAAGGTGATGAGACTGTATTACAAAATATGTGTTACGGTTCATGTTCCTGGCATGGAACCAAATGGTGGTGACAAGGAGCTATCCATCAACTTGCCCATCACTGTGGGTACAGAAGGAAAGATGATGGCGGCAATGGAGGACAACATGGCAAGAAATCCTTATAATAACATTGGCAGAGAAAGCATATCTGGTAGTCCAGGTGGATTCCGTATGCCTGAACCAATGATCCCTCGACCATCATCAAACCATCCACATCAATTTGTCATTAATCCCGAAAGAATTATCTTTGCAACCAGGAACAACGAGGATATACCTACTGGGATGCCTGTTCCTTTCGCCGAAGGACCAGACCCGGTAAATGAGGATCCCAGAAATAACAGCACAGGGTACTTTACGCCCCAGCCTGTTCCAGACTGTTACCCTCCCTTAGAACCTAGTGCCTATATGACGGACAGTAACATATCGCTTGATCCTTCCAACTATAGCCCTATGCCAACACATAGACAGCCCATTACTACTACTAATCGCAACAGTACTAGACGCAGTCAACGTAATAATAGGAATCGTGATAGTAACCTTAATGATCCTTATGTAGACGATGATTTCTTTGGTTCAGATTTGGATTCTAAGAATCAAGTTTTATATAAACCAGAGGAAGAGAATCCGACATGACCATATCATTTAACTGTATATCATATTTTAATATAAAACAAAATAAAGCAAACACCCTCCTTTTTTTTTATTATTATATATAATAGTAGTGAAATTAGTTTTGGCTCTTCAACTTCTTTTCTTCGGCCTCTTTTTGGCGCTCTAAAGCTGCCTTTTGATTTTTTCTTCTTTGACGTTCTTCAAAACTAAAGAATAAAATAATATTAATAAGAAAGGAAGGGAAATATACATAGAGCTATAATTACATTTTACGGTTCTCAATGATACGAGTAATGATGCCCTCAGTTGTAATAGTTGAGTTGGGAGTATCAATCTCTGTATAAATACCAAGCTCCTTTGGTAATCCGTATGGATCCTTTCCATCCATGTCCTTTTCCAAATCACTATTTCCATGAGCAACTACTGCGACCTTGTACTCACCGGTTAAAAGCTCTTTGGTGACGCTATAAGGTGCACCAATAATAACCTCATCCACATACTATAAAAGTCATTAATACAAATACCACACGCTTCCTATGACATGTCAACACATTACTCTACAAGCCAAAACGCTCAAAGCTCTTTCATGCAAGTTCATCAAGGGATAGTTGGATCCCTTGATAGCATTGACGGTCTGATCCTCATGCACACCCACAATCAAAAAGTCACCCAATGCCTTTGCCCTCTTCAAAAACTCGATATGGCCGACATGGAACAGATCAAAGGTACCATCAACATAGACGACTTTATCGTTTTGCTTGGGCTCCTTTCCCTCGGAAAACTGCACGATTCTGCGAGAGGTGGGTAAGAAATGGGAAATGGTGGTCACGCTGGAACCGCTCTTACTAAACGGACCCAATGTGGCGGTGTCGATGATTTCTTCCTCTTTGACGGATGGGCGACGACGGTTATGATGGTCTCTTGTCATGAGCAGCATACGGCCCACAAGCTCTGTTGTGGAGACGCCCTCTGTTCTTTTGCATTCCTTGTAGAGACCTGCATCCTTGACGGCCTGGTAACAGTCAGTGCCATCAGCCATGGTTGTAATATCATCGCCATGCACACAAAAATCGATGTTATGTTCCTTGAGAATCTCAACAGTGGTGTTGTAAGGGGCATTGGGAACCACCTCGTCGACCCACTTGCAGGCAGCTACTGCAGCGTATCTAAACATCTATTTATGAATAAAATGCTATAAAAACAAGTCCTCTCTCCCCGTATACCTTTCTTCTTCCTTCATAACAGTAGGACCCTTGTTCTTCTCAATCTCGGCATCAGAATGAACACCAACAACAAGAATGTCACCCATGGCTTTGGCCTTTTTTTGGTTTGGTTAGAGGGGCTTTGTTTTCATCATGTCTATTCTCATCCTAAAGTGTGCCTTACCTGTCTCAAGGCATTAGCATGGCCATAGTGCATCATATCAAAACAACCATCGACCCACACTCTAAAGTGCTGTCGAGTAAGCACAGGATAAAAAGGGACTAGTCTTTATTGTCTTACCTAACAGGTTTACTTTGTGCCATCATTGTGTCCGGTTTCTTTACTTTTTGTGAGCGAAAGAAAAAGAAAAGAGAGCGTTTCTCATGTAACAAACTTTATTTCCATGTTTATAAACATCGGACTTTGATAAGCCAGGACAGAGTTTATTGAATGAGCTTATTGGAACGGCTGTATGCGCTGCTTAACCTTGGTTTAAAATCTGGCACTACTTGAGCTAAATCAAGCTGATATCGTTAATACGTGCAGATGAAGAAACCAGATGAAGAGTTTAATTCGGGAAACTTGTCGATAATTGGTGCTATCGACGACCTATTATCTCTATCTTTTTCTGGAACGCGCTTATTTTACGCTGCTTCCGAATTACTAGCATGGATGGTGATAACCAAGAGCAATCTCTTTACCATACACATCCCTGGATGATACATTCACGAATCGAGTTCCATCGCTTATAAGGACCATCTCAACTGGGTTCACTTTTCCTTCTCATCATCAATATGCCATTCCTTTCCCCGAAAAAACAAAAGAGTAAAAACAAAGGTATTCCGTTGTCAAGAGATTAAATCATTTTATTATCATTTAGTTTCATAACAGTCGTATTTCTAAGAGCTTTTTGTTTATCCACAAGGTGGCTGTTGTATGTGATCAAGTGTATCGTCGCGCAAAAGAGTTTATTTACAGTGTTTGTATTGTTGATGTGTTTATTTCTTCATCTTGGTTTCGGTGAACAAGACATGTTGTTTAACTACAAGAGACAGCTTGTTAAACTAATGCAAAATTGAGTTTTGACATTCAATTCTTGTTTTTACCCATTGGATCATATTTCATCATGGATAACTTTGGTGAGATTCTAGGGCGGCTCTTGATATAGTTAAAGCCTGTACCGGCACTTGACAATAACTTTACGAGAATAACTCTTGCCTTTGCCTTCTTTGCCATTGTTGTAATAAATATGTCAGAAAAAAAAATTAACCTCCCAGGGTCATTTAAGAAGAAGGGGCTGTGGAAAACAAGTCACATTTTTATTAACCAATCAAAATTTAAATCTTTAATGTTTCTAAAAGCTCTGAAATGAACTTTTCTCGCTTTTGCTTTGCTTCAACCGGGTTACGTTCCTTGAAATCGATCGGTGGTCTTAGTAAGACCGTAAAGCTTTCAACTATATCATAGTAATAATAACATTGATTAGAAAATCGACGATACATAATATATATACATAAAACACTTACTGATAGCGGCCTCTCTTTCTGCTTTGCATGACTCTGGCGCATGATCAATAGCTTGTCTTAAAAATACACCAATGTAAAGCAATGCATTACGATGACAAAAGTCCAAGTTCTCTTTAATCTATATTATATATGCATGAGCAAAGTGGATAAATACTTTAAATCAATAAATACTTACATAAGATACAGATGATTCAGATCCAATCAATGCACGCTCATAAAAGTGAGTTGATATAATGGGTTCTGGAAGACAGTCAAGGAAAGTAATCAAGACATCAATCATTGAGTTTACACTTTTAGATTCTGCATCTATATCGTTGCTAGTATCGCTCTCATTGTCATCATCATCATCATCATCATCATCAGGAACAGTCTGTGCTGTTACTACATTTTCGGTAGTAGGTGCTAATTGACTTATATTCTCTCCAAGCAAAACCGTTGGATCGAATGGTTCATCGTTATCAAGACAGTTTCGGATATAGGACGACACAATAAAGTCACCATGTTTTAAGAATAAAGATTCCTATTGCCATTAACATTAGATTACTGTTCTGTTTATATATACAAATCATTTACCAGCTTAAACATGTTTTCATTCGATAAAAAGTTTAACAATTTCCATAACGGCTTTGGAAGTTCCAACATGTTATCCGTTAATGTAGTGTCTTCATTAGAATAGTCTGAATCAGACGGTGGTGGACCCAACAGCTTTTCTCTCGTTGCTCCAATGATAGGGACCGACATTTTATCGAGGCTTTCAAGTGGGATGCCCAAACAGGTGGGTTTATAGTTACCAGTAACTGAAATAAAAAAATCTTTACTATCTTCCAAATGAAGAACCAAGACATCATCCAATTGTTCCTCGCCAAGGTTCAAATCTGTCGAGTTTGTTGGATCCACAGTGATTTCAAATCGAAGCACCACCTTTTCACCAGGTGCGATAACACCCGACAAGGGAGTGACTTGAAGCCATGAAGGTAGAATCGACTTTTCATCGACCTTTTGAACAAATTCAAAAAAGGTAAGTACCCTTCCAGTATTCGTGAGTGTCAATAACTTCTCCTTGTATTCCATAAAGTGGACATCTTCAAACTCGACAAAGGAAGAGGAAAGCTCGCCATTGGGTTGCTCGTCCTTGGTTTCTGCAAGATGTTGTGTGATATCCAGCAATGTCTCTTTTTGCTTATCCGTGTCGATCTTTCGAATGTCTAGCGACATCAATGCTCTTACGGGTTTATGGTCACTCATCATCATCTCCATACAGTCCATATAACTCAGTAATTTTAATCGCTGAGGTCCGTTTTTTTTGTTTTCCTTTTTCCATAAAATGCGATCTGTCCAAGAGGGAGCACGACGTTTTGCACTAATTCATTTTATTAGTCACATTGTTAAAATGTATTGTCTTGTCTTACCTAGTATCATATTGATTGGTTCCAGCGTCATATTTATAAGTAGGCGAAAACGTAATTTCCCCTTCATCAAACATAGAAAATGTTCTTCCTGCGCTGCGTTCAATGGATAATTGATCATACTTTAATAGTAAATCCATCTTGTCTTGATGAAGCCAATCCTTGACCACGGCCTCACCCAAGTTTATACGATAATTCAAATCACCACACCATATCAAGAAACTATCCCATTTATACATAAGGAATCTGTTCCCCCTTTTTTAATATAATGGACTTACTCGTTATGAAACACGGAAGCATTTCTTCTCCAATCTTTAACAACATTATTATTTTCCAGAAACGTGACACCTTCATCACCACCATCATTCCATGAAAATGATATATAAGAAGTCTTGTTTGTATAGTTATGATTGAATAGCAAGCGTTTAGATAGCTCGGCAAAATCCTGATTTCGCCTCTCAATTTTATCGGTGAACGCTGCTAAATGACTGGTAACAAAGCATAGATAACTGTCATGGAAACGAAGTCGAATGGCAATACCTCCTTTATTTCCCTAGAATTTGATTAAAGTCATTGACATGCCCCTATACTCTTTATAAAATTTACCATCATATTCATTAATCCAACACCTGCATAAGTTTTCGAAACTTCACTGATATAAGGTTGGTGTGATGTTTTCGAGATGACTATCAACAACATGGTGACTAACTGAAGCGATTCTACCTTGTAATAATCCCTTCCTTCATCCTTTAATGATCCCAATATAGCCTTTATCCAAGCTGTTTCTTTTTCTGGGTCGTAGCGAATATAAGCTTCCTTATTTGTTTCCATTTCCTGTAAACTGTGTATCTTTTAATACATTGATGCATGTATACAACCCATTTTTTTTTTT
>VCJI01002239.1:59309-70167 GCA_024139395.1 Backusella morwellensis
TATTTCTGACATCATTAATTTCAAGTGGATGATGAAAAACAAGCAATAGACAAGAACTAATAATCCAGACCTTTAACATTGAAAATACAGGAGAGAAAAGAAAAGCAAAAAAAAAACAGTGAGAATTAAAAATAGACGTGCTGTAAATAGACTTTTTTATGTTTATATTAAAAAATTACATTTTCTAATATGTATACTTTCAATTCCTTTAAAATGAACATCAAGTCCATTTTTAGATTAACTGAACATACTTGCACTTTGGAATCGGTATAGAAAAGACCTGGTTTAAACATTGATGTCATCTCAAATAAATATTAAAAGTTTAAATAACAATAATAAGAACTTGGTTTATAAACAAAAATAAAAGAAAAAAGTAAAAATAATCGACTTGTAGACTCTTTAACCTTCCCCTTTTTTTTCTCTTTTCTTGCAACTCTTTGGAATGAACTCAGTTATCAGCAATATATTACGAAATTACCTAAAAAATTACCAAGCAGACGACATTTATCCTTCAAATGATCCAAAAGATCGGCTCATAAATGCAATGTTTTTCGCGGGAATGGATATTATTCTAAATAGAATCGATGATCCTACAGACACGCAAAATACCATCTGGCGTAAGGCTGATACAGCTGCTTCGTTCGCTTTAGGCTACCAATATTTATTTACTAATCCTAAACACAATATATTACAACAACAACCGTATACAACCAACAATGATTTCTAGAGTCAATACTGATATTCCTATTATCCGAATATATCACCACCAATTCAAACATCACCAAAAGAATACCTTTGGTAGGCCTATTCATTTCAAAAGATGCATTATGATTCAATAAGCATGCCGTATTATCAATAAGTATGATTGAAAGTGAAGTGATGCAGTCACCAGCACCAAACAATTACCTCATGGTATCGGCTCCCATGATCTCCTATTATCCGAGACGAATGGTTCTTTGGAGAGGTAGGAATGGCTCCTTGTAACCATACGTTTTGGTTATCACTTTTACTCGTTGTTTTTACCATTATTATTCAAATCTGCATTTTATTGTTTGTATCGAATAAGATATGCGTGTAAGCGATAACTTTTTTCCTTTAAAAAAAATTACTCTAAAAAAATTAGATGCAAGCAATAACCCCTTAGGAAGATATACGTAAATCCGACAACAAATAGAAATGTCAGATAATATAATTAGTAAATGGTTTTTCACTTGGCTTTGGGGGCCAAGCAGTTACTTCGGACCCTCGGGCCGATCTTCAAGTTAATATATTTATTCAAATTCTATTTTGCGTAGATATGTAGATCTTGGACCACTGGTTTATGTTTCTCTTGGAAGATCTTAGCTTGATTCGAATTGTGGAAAATAAAAAAATAACTTTTTTGTTGAACTTTTTTTTAGTGCGACTCGAAAAGATTTTCAATCCAAAAATAGATATTCTATAAAATTAGATTTTAGCCAATTAAGCTGCTTTGATGACACAAAACGCTTATATGCTTAGTTCTATTCTTATTCATCATACATTTAAGATGTGCCTTTACCACTTGCCTTTTACCTTGATTGGCTGACAATGCTTATCCGAAGAAATTATTTGGTTTGTGCAGGGAAAAAAGGGATTCCATCAAGGATAAAATGAAGATCACATTATGTTCCTTTATGCGGGCTTAAAAATCACTGAGAAAAAAAAATTTCCATTACCCAAAATCACCATTTCTGTCTTTTTATTAGTGAAAAAAAAAAGATCGCGATCGTTCCACGTCTTCGATCTTCAGCGAAATTCAGCTCATGTAAAAAATGACGGTTGCGCCAATCAAACAAAAAAATACTGCCTTTATCTGATTATCAAATACCTTTACGTACACGGTATTTTTACAACATCACCTTGAATATTGAAGATAGAGATATAATGCCAAACAACACTATCCTTGGTCATCTCTTATGTGAAGGCTGTGATAATTGTAGATAAATATTCTTTTTTATTCTATCTGTTTTTCACCATAAGTAACTACCGATTTTATCCTAATTGCAACTGATGCCCACAGCCTCCTTTTTTCCTACTTAAAATTTTTAACATTAAAGTTGCATGCTGATATATTAAAAAAAAAAGTGAGCGACCCCCTTTCCTGCTCTACAAGTACTTAATACTATGCGATAGATAAAGGAGATGATAACTAAACCAATAAACTAAAATAGCAATTGCTTGTTTGTAAAATCGAAAGAAATCGAGATTCACAGATTGAAAAAAAGGGAATTGTTATTCCAACGACGATCTCTTACAGCATTTTTAAATTTTGATTTTTGCACCATCCCAGTTGTACCAAATAAGCACATGTTACCATTACGATGGATTATATGGTTAATAACTATTTACGCGAGCAACATGTATCGAAATTATTTGTATCATCTACTAGGCTTGACTTTAAATCGTAATAAAGACTGTTTACCATCTATGAACCATTGTTGGCTTAATATATAATACTTCACTATATTCAACTGTGAGCAGGAAGTAATTAAAGTACGCTGTGATATCATATTGACCTTTAAATTAACCTTTCAAAAAGTAATAATAGCTTATTCTCCGATCAACATTAGATGATATATACAATAAGAACTGATTTATCAGTGAAAATGATCAATTTACCGTTCGTGTTATCATATATACTTTGAATAAAACAATTATATGTCTAACGAGTACAGTTTATTATTCATTTCACTAAAAGTGACCTTCCAAATATTTTTTTATTTAAAATGACTCTTGCTCTTATATCTGCTAAATGTGTTCATATTATATATTTATCATTTGGAAAGATAACATTTGTGTAAATTGTTTTTCTCCATAAACAAACTTCAAATGAAATTTATTACTCATTGTATTGATTTACTCAATCCTACCCTTCCATGTGATGTATTCTTTTTCTTGTATAATTAAATGTCAACTAAGAATCAAAATCATCATAAATCGGATTAGATACTTTTACATTTGGTCGATAGGATTTATGAGGACTCTTCAAGAGAGTATGCACCATTCGCGTTTTAAGGAAATTAACATCGAGTACTTAAGGATATTTAATTTAGACGAAGATAATATCACTCCTGAGCGTATATTAATACTGTTGTTTGCTTAGAAGAAATTCATGGGCTATTTAATTTTATTAAATTAACTTTTTTTTAAAAAAAAAGAGTAACTAAGAGTTACTCAAGCTTATACACATAGTAAATGTAGATAATATAGAAGTGGTTTTGTCTGTTTTTTTTTTTTTCTTTTCTATCAGCTTCATCTTTTATCTTTTTAAAGATAAATAAATGGATTAATAATAGATCAATACCATACTTTTGGAAAGATGGCGTAGCAATTTATATTTTATGCACTTTTCTTTGTTCTGGAAATCAAATCCAGTGCACTACTGATTATTTCTCTTCATCATCACTATCTCCTGTTTTACTTTCTGAACGCTCGCCCAAAATAACTTATCTGATCTGCATTATCTGTTGAGATAGAGTATAAAGTACATGTTTATTATAAGATAAGTAATACGCACCTTCTGCATCATGCCTCCATGATAACATTCTTTTAATGCTCAAAATGGATAAAAATCAGCGATGCTCACTATCCAATCTAGGTCAGAAATAGTAAAAGACCGCAGCTCCTGCACTGAGTAAGGAACATCCCCTTTATTTTTAACAATTTCATCAAACAACAATAAATTGAATCCCTTATTTCAAACCAATGCTCTTTTTCTTTTTCCCTTTTCAAACATAAAAAAAAGCTACCTTTTATAGAAGAAAATGAAATCAAGTGCAAGTGTAAAATCTACAAACTCAGTACGAAGAGGTCCAACATTAAGAGGTGGTCGATATCGCCAACTTACTAGAAGTATAAAAAAAGCAGAAAAACAACCTGTCAGCTTACATGATGAAGAAATCGGTCAAACAAGTCCATACACTGCACCAGAATTATCTGACTATGGCGCCGAGATCGAGGCTGAAAAGGCTGTTTGGGAAACTAAGTGTATGCATACCGAGAAGGTTGAAACATCAAAAGTAGAAACACCTATTTATTATTATGAAAACAAGATATTTGACGACTATATGCCTGAATCAATAAATGAAGTGGAAAATCGAAAACAAAATACGAAAAAGCATCATAGCGGATTAGGTCATTGGCCTCAGCACCATTACATGGAGTCACAATCTACTTTACACATAGAAAGAGTCAACAGGTGATTTATTTTTCTTATATCTCTATTGTATTAAATTTTGTAATTAATTCAATTGTTTGAATATATATATATATAAAGCAGCCTATCACATCCCACTGAAAACATTGAATACATTATTAGTATGTATTATAGTTTGATGTAAATAAAAGTTTATTCTAAAACGGTATTTTTCTAGTTGTGCATTTTAAGCAACTTCGAGGCAATCAAGGATTTGTGCTTGATCAAGATGCAGCAACTGACTTTTGTAGAAGGGTAACTTCAATATAATAGTCATTAGAGATCATTACTAATGTACCACCATTTTTGCGTATTGCTTATATGTAAAAAATAGCTTAATCTGAACCAGCATGAAAAAATCATGTTTAATGGTGTACATGATACTGATGGACTAACTGCTTTTTTGTATAAGATAAAGCGTGAATTCTCGATAAAAATACATCACAAAGCAGAAAAACTCGACTCGAACATTGAGTCTCATCACTCTGAATACAACCCTAATAATCACACCATCGAATTCAATGAAAATGTTTACATCGAGTTTAAACCCAGAAACATAAATGCCGGTTTACATCCAGGAATCCCAAAAAGACCATTTTTTCAGTAAGTTTACAACATGATTTTTAAGTATAGGTTTGAAGCATTTATGCGAACAAACATGATAGGTTTCCAGATCCAGATTTAAGTGCAGATATTGGTGAAGAAAAGACCCCAACTTGGCTTGAGCTGTTCTACGACTTATTTTACGTGGCGACTTTAACAGAGTTTACTCACTCACATCACATAAAAGATTGGGATTCTCTGGGACTTTATACGCAATGGTTCGTAATAACATGGTGGGGCTGGTGCGCAAGCTCATTGTAAGTTTAAATATCAAATTTAACTGCGCCTCTTAACTAAAATGTTAAATGTTAGATATACTGCAAGGTTCGACACGTAAGTAAAAATATCATGCATGAGTGATATGCATGCCAACCTAAATTTATATATCCATATATAGCGATGATATTGTACACCATATTTACAAATTGATCGAAATGTGTGCTCTAAGTAAGATCCTTTTTCAGAAAATGTCTATATATATATATTGATTGTGTCTTTTCTAGTTGGAATGGCTGGCTCGTCAGAATACTTTCTAAACTCTTCCGGTTATGTATATGGATATATTGGTAAAATATAATACTGATAAGTTTAAACAAATTATTCTAACGTTTTTTAAATATATATGTATATATAAACAGCACTAAAGGCAGTATTAGTTTGTGAATATCTCGTGGGTAAGTGAGAAGCATATGTATCAAATAAAAACTAACCAATAGCTTTCTTAATAAGTGTTTATTGTTGCACTCATGGCTAGATCGAAATCTCGCTCCGCCTTTGGATTTTATGTAGGGGCTAATCTACTATCAATAGCATTATGGGGTTCTTCGCTCACCATTCTGGACAAGAGTATGCATCGTATACTGTGGTACTTGGGTGTATTCTCAGAGGTTTTAGTAAATATAATTGTGAGAGGGGATAAAACACTATCGTGGGCTGCAAGTCATTTGGCTGAGCGATTGGGACTTTTGTCACTAATTGTATTAGGTAAGGATTAATTCACAACTGGTCCTAAAAGTTATTTAATTTTTTTTTAAAGGCGAAAACCTAATGGGTTTGGTTACCCTGGTATCGACTGCCGGAACAAATATTATAGTAGTGTAAGCTATCAAGTAAAACAAAGATGATCAGAATTACTTATAGCAATTTATAGGATCCCTAATTTCATAGCTGTTGTTATTATATTTGGTTTTTTCTTCATGTATTTTGAAGATTTTAACAAAGAGGTATTTGTCATGACATATAATTTCAGTCGATTTGAGACTTATGTTGCTTTTTATAGATATTTCTTCATAACAAACACCATCAAATTTGGGTCTATTTACATTTCCCATTGCATTTATGTCAGGTAGCTTTTGGTATTGCTCTAATCGATACGTAAGTCCTTTTATCTTCTTTAAAAAAATATGCGATGGCGATGACTAATAAAAAAATTTAAATTGTTCAATTTACACAGTTTAAAGATTTATAGACAGCAAATGATTAAAGATAGTAAGCTACCAGAGGATGAAATTTTAGGAGAGAAAGGCTCAATCACAACCAAGGGAGTGGGGCAGGCAGAGCCACATCAATTAGATGGGGACCAGCCGAATGAACCAGCAAATAAAAGACCTGAGATAACAAAGGAGAAACCAAAACACACAGGAGTAGAAGAAGAAAATCCTCATGAAGCTAAAGAAAAACCCGTTCACGAAACTGAGGACCAAATTCGGCCAAGTGAAAATGAGAACGATGCAGTAGAATTAGCCAAAAGAGCTATTCTATCGGTTAACAGCTCCGATAAGGACTATAGTCCTATAGAACGGCCCAAAAAGCAACTTGAAGTTCCAATACTATCGTTGAACTCAGTCCAGACGGATTACGCTGAACTATTTAGTTATTTAGCAAGTTCTGCTACTACAATGCTTATGGGGTTAATTACTCACGAGTTGAGCAAAGATACGCCATTAATAACTGAACAGAACCACTTAGTTCGACGAGCACCTGAAGAACAATCAAAAGAAGAAGAGAGTAGTGCAATGACAGATATTGAAATGAGTTTTGTATATAAAACTTTTCTAATATTTGGTGGATTACTTTTGATCATGAACTCCCTGATAAAATCGTTAAACACGAAACTAACAGGTTAGTATAAACTCTCATTAGTAATATTATACTTTTTACTGACTTATTACCAGATGTATATGGTAAAATCATTGTATGTTCTAGAATTTTTAATGCCATCATCCTGTGGTCAATGTGTGCCCTTCCATTCGCTAAATTAGGTGCTATTGTTTTATTATGTACAATGGTAGCCTCGGTAGTACTACAAGGTAAGAATATAAGATATGATTTAGCAAACATATAGTATGTGATCTAATCAAGTATTTTTAATTAGCTATGATAGATTTATTAGATTAAAGTTACATTTAACATCATTTGATTAATTTATTTATTGCAATAAAGAAAGACCTTTAAAGTAGCGGAATATTTATCAGCCTTGGCCCAGGTAGCAAAATCGCTAAAACCTAAGTGACGTTTGTCCTCTTAAATCATTTGTTTGAAACAATCCGTAAGATAATCTAATATTGTTGTATATCAACATATAATGCATTTGTTAAGCATAAAAATAATTAATATGATCATAAACAAGGTCGAGAAGAAGAAAACAATTATTACCGCTGAAATAGATTTTCTTGTTTAAAGCACGAAAACTCAACAAATGACATGTGGATTGAATTTCGAGGAAGCCTTTCTTTTATTAAATTAACAACGACATATAGAGTTTAAAGAATATACGTCAAGACTGGGTAACTCATGGTGCGATAAAGCATCTCCTAAGTTTTGACAGGATCAACAAATAATGACAGGGACGAAGCCCTCCAATTATATCAATTCTTAAACTGGAACAACGGTATGTGAATCTGTATCGAATAGGAGCTATAAAAAAGTCGAAACCAAAGACCAGGAATTAAATGAAGAGATTAAATACACTTTCCTTCTTGCTTTTTTTTTATTGAATAAACAATGGTCAAAGTTACAGTATGTGGAGCATCAGGCGGCATTGGCCAGCCACTCTCATTGCTTTTAAAGCAATCAAACTTAATCTCTCACCTTGCATTATATGATATTGTAAACTCACATGGTGTTGCAGCCGATCTTTCGTAAATATATTTCTGTTTTAATCAGCGTAACTGTTATACTCATTCAATTTTCATTACAGTCATATTGACACTAAAAGTAAAGTTACTGGACATGTTGGTCCAACTGAACTTGAGGAGGCAATTAAAGATGCTGATATTGGTAAAGCTATAAAAAGAGAATAAATATAAAATGTATATGCACATCCTTTTCAGAATAATTAACTCTTTGCATACAGTTGTCATTCCTGCTGGTGTTCCACGAAAACCTGGCATGTCAAGAGATGATCTTTTCAAAATCAACGCAGGAATTGTTAGAGATCTTGCAGTTGCTGCTGCAAATTATGCACCCAAAGCTTTGATGTGTATAATTTCTAATCCAGTCAACTCTACTGTTCCTATAGTAGCAGAAGTGTTCAAAAAGTATAACGTTTATGATCCTCGCAGAATTTTCGGTGTCACTACGTTAGATCTTGTACGCTCATCCACATTTTTAGCCGAGCTTTTAAACAAAAATCCAAAACAAGTTAATGTTCCAGTAATTGGTGGGCATAGTGGCATTTCGATAATTCCAATCATATCTCAAGCGCAGGGCACCGATGAATTGAACGATAAGCAAATAGAAGATTTAACCAATCGTATTCAATTTGCAGGTGATGAGGTTGTTAAAGCAAAAGACGGTGCAGGTAGTGCCACTCTTTCTATGGCATATGCTGGTGCTCGTTTTACTCTTAATCTTGTTGAATCAGTATTCAATGGTGTCTCGCGTATTGAATGTGCTTATGTTAATCTTTCTGCCGACCCTGAAGGTGCCAAACAAGTTCATCGTCTTACCGGAGAACTCGATTACTTCTCTGTACCTGTTGAATTTGGTCGTGAAGGTATTCAACACATCTTACCTATTGGTAAATTATCCAAATTCGAATACAAGCTCGTAACAGCTGCTGTCATTGAACTGAAAGGAAACATTGGGAAAGGTGTATCTTTTATTACTGAAGACTCAAAGTTATAATTCAATACATACTAGTTTTTATTTTTTATTTTATTGATTTTTTTAGTTGTTTAGTTTACAATTGTATCTCTAAAGTAGAATGGATAAATTTGAGAGTATTCATTTTTAATTCTATTCCTCTTCTCTCTAAGTACTTTATTCACTGTCATCCTATTATGTTTTTATTTTAATTCATTTATTAAACACACATGTTTTCCCTTTTTATTTTATTTTATTTAATAGATAAGATAGCATTAAATTCCCAATTCGGCTTTATCGCTGAGATAATAGTAAAACCACTGGGAACCAATGTTTTCGTTTTCATTTATTCTCAAGTATCAGAAAAACCAAGCGCTAAGCTGAAAAAGGCGATATCAAAATAGATTTTGTAGTATATGCTTATTATTATTTCTGTCGCTGTTGTCGTTAAACGCAATATCAAAATCACGTAAAAAACGTTTTCAACGCAATTATACTAAAAACTAATATAAACGAGGTAAATAAATAATAAAATAAAATAAGAAAGAAGATCAACAAGCTCAGCAGTCAGCCATCATTTCGAAGGGTATAAGTATGCAAAGTCAGTTTTATCGCATATAGTGTGCGGAATAAAAGTTTACATTAATCCATGAAAACAAAAAAGGATTCTAAAACACCCTTGTGCAATAAAACATGATATGCTAAAAACATCCACCTTTTAATGATAAAGCAGTTTATTGATATCAACCCTTCCCCATTGTATTACATACTCTTCTTTTTTTTTGGCGTTTCCTCTCCTTAAACTCAACTTTACTGAAGTAAGACACTAATTTCTCTATTCCTTTTTTCCCATTTATTTCAAGCAGGCAATATTTAAAACAACAAACTGTTTTTGTTTGACTAAAGGCCCCTGGCAGGTTTATTTGTCTCGCTCCATTTCCTCCAATCATTTCGCATGAATCCAAACACAGACGAGCTTCACTTCAATTCGAGCTATTGGACCATACAATCGTTAGAGTAGAAATACTCGTGGCAAAGACCACAGTAATTATGGTAAATCCAAAAAGAAATTCTACAGAGAAATAAGTTTTTTAAGTGTCTATCCAGATCAAAAAATACCTACATTTAAAACATGGATTGGCTTCCGAACTACACCGAAAAAAAAAGTTACGTTACACGACTTCATTGTTTTCTTTTCACATTGCTGGGTTAACCCCTGATAACAATTAATATTTTTTAATGGTAAAGTCTTTTTTTTATTGACTACAAAGAATTAAATCTTTAAAATATGGAATAAATAACATACAAATGAAAAGTAAAAAAAAAATCTAAGGGGTAAACAGCTAATATTTTATACGAGATGCGGGTTATTCAACCAGATCCACCTTAGAACTTCTTACCGAACATGATGACTTGGAGCTGATCGTAACCAGACAAGACACCAGCACCAGCAATAGCACGGAGGATGTTAGCACCAGCACCCTTGAAGAGAGACTTGGTACCTTCCTTGGCAACGATTTCACGGAAAGCGTGCATGGAGGATTCGTACTTGACGGCAGCACCGGAGGTCATCATCATACGACGACGGATAGTATCAATGGGGTAAGAAGCTATAAAAATACAAATTAGTATCAACTCCCAAATAAACAAAAACCCAATCTTTATATATTCAATAACTTACCAAGACCAGCACCAGTGGTAACAGCCCAACCAAGCAAGAAAGAGGCCAAGAAAGAGTTTTGGAATTCCTGAGGCATGATAGGCTTGATGGAATCGTACATACCGAAGTAGAGACCACGGTAGACAATGATACCAACACAAGAGATGTTGAAACCACGGTAGAGACCGGCAATACCATCAGTCTTCAAGGTCTTCTTGTAAACATCAACCAAACCGTTGAATTGACGTTCACCACCCTTCTTGGCAGACTTGTTATCGTTAGCAAGACGAGTA
>VCJI01002241.1:0-10606 GCA_024139395.1 Backusella morwellensis
GTGCCAAAATGCCAGACTGTAGAAGTGCAAGGAATTGCAGCAAGAACCAAGTTTCGCATGGTCGCAAAGGATTAATAATTTGCACTTTTGCACTTTTGCACTTTTGCACTTTTGCACTTTTGCACTTTTGCACTTTGTATTTTAGCATTTAAAAAAGAGCGGCCGTTCCATAATAAAGCAAAAATAACTGATATTTGGTATTGAACATGGCTCCTTATTTTGCAGTATAGCTTGGCATTCGGAAACACGAATATGAAATATTGTTTCCAGTTTCTAAAGTCGTGCAGCTTTTTCACAGGTTTTACTGTGGTACCGTGCCCTGGGTTGATACCATAATCTCAGTTTCCCTTGACCCTATTTTTTTCTCGTTTTCTTGAAAAAGACAATAACAGCATCGATTTTCCGGTCACGTGATTTTCACGTGACTAATTAACAATTTAATTAACTTTAATTTTAAATAAATATCAACAAGATTTCTTGGTGTAGTTGGTTATCACGCCTGTCTAACACACAGGCGGTCGCCAGTTCGAGTCTGGCAGAAATCATTTATTTTTCTCTTTTAATAAGAGACGGTGTCTTATATTTGTTTTGGCAATGGGCTCTGTTTGTTTTTAAAAAATATATATGCTCTATGTAGTATCAAAAACATTTTGTCAGAGGGTAAAAAGTATTACAGGCACTAAAATGTTTTGATCTCTACGCATTGTTAGGTTTTAAAGATTCTTGTGATTTGCAGTGAGCATCAACTAGTTATAGTATAGTTACTATTGATTCTTATATAAAAGATGACCTTTTTATACAAGAGGAAAGAAATAAAGATATAAAATAAGAAAAATAAAGATAATAAAAAATCAGAATTACAGAAGAAGAATAATTCTATGAAACTTCACAAGAGATTAGACAGAGTAATCCTCAATGCCAATAAACAATATAGAAATAAGAACAAATAAGAGTGCCAACATTTTGGTGGCCAAGAATATATACGTGGTTAATAATAGTAAAATGGAAGTTAATATTCTATTGAGTGAATAATGTTCTGGTATTTATAATAAACCAGATACCAGCATCGGTCACAAGGAATAATATAATAAAAGGTTATTACAAATATAAAATAGAAAAAGATAGACGTAGATCTATAATCAATCCATGTGAAAAGATGAATATCTTCCGAATAATATCGAATGATAACGATAAAAGATACAAAAGGAAATGGATAATAAAAGGGGAATAAGTGCACAAGATATGATGGATAAATTAAAGATCCAGAATACAGAATAGAATACAGATCAATAAACTAAGAATAATTGTCTTGTGTGTCAAGGATAAAGTAACAGCTTCGCATGAATATAAATTAGTATATTATCAATGCGGAGTACAAAAATGGAAATAGGTGGATAAACCAAAAGCTTGGATCAAGTATAAGATACAGTTACGAGCACTATGAATATGAGAGACGAAACAGTACTAAAGATGGAATACCGAGATACTTGTGCTATAATTCCAAATTGAAAATTTACATAAAAACTGATATTCAAGTTATTCAAGTTATTCAAAGTCAAAATAAAATAAGATATAGGACAAGTATTTGATAAAAGTACAAAGTCAATTCATTCAGTCAATCTTGAGGTGTAAAGCAGATAAGTGCTTTAAGAATAACCATTGAGATTTCGCTGCATCACAAAAGCAAAGAAATAATTCATATAGTACATAGAGAGAACATGATGATAGCAATGGAAGTGGTATAAACATTAACCCTGGCTGCATCGCATCCAAAGTTGGTTAATCTGTAAAGTTTCGGAACAACCAAGCATCCATGGCAATTGGTCCTGTTAATATTTTTTCGTTTGGATGATAGAAATCCTTTCCCGAATTCGATCCGTACATCCATACATCAGCACTTTAATCCTTATAAAGGAAATAAAGCAATACTTTCTTCTTTAAGGAACCGGAGAAAAAGATATCACCTTCACTTTAAGAGCGTAAAATGAAGTAAAGGTTTCAATACCTTAGAGGAACACTTAATGTAATAACTCATACAGATCTATATAGAGTTTTGATACTTATAGTTATGTGATGATAAGTTTAAAATATATCCCACTTTTGAACTATTTAATTTGACTTTTTTCTTCTTCTCTCCGGGTTCTAGATCCATACCCCTAATAGAACTTTTTATATTGGATAATTTGAAGTTGGTTTTTTTCTGCAGCTTATTTGAACTTCACAAAATAAGGTTCACATACAGTTTTTACAGTCAAAAACACATTTCGATTTCTAATAGCGAACCACGAACATAAATAGATGCAGGGAAGTTTATTTTTCGATTTAAATGAACAACATTCTATTACTAACTAATACTCACCTGAAGTTTAAATAATTAGCTGTCTTTTAGAATTACCTCCTTATAAAATATAGAGTATTTAAAGCTGTATTTGGCATATTTTTTTAATCTTCACCTTTTTTTACTGATGCTTATTTTCAAAAAGTGCATAGAGTCAATAAAATGGTTCTATGACACTAGGATTCATTTTATACAGCTACATTACACGTACATCCTCTTAATGACTCTTATATCCTCTGGCTTATTACAATTGAAAACTAACTGGTCTTATATTGATACTCTGTTCATGGCTACATCTGCCGTAACCAACACTGGTCTTAATACAATTGAAATGTCAAGACTAAACAGCTGGCAGCTACTCATAATATATATGGGGTCGTTCTTTGGATCCCATATTATGATATCTATCATTATTCTTTATATTAGACGTCACTACTTTTCAAAACGGTTCGAAGATATTTTGATATTTAATAAGGCCCAACAGTTAAAAGAAGAAAATAGGCGACAATTTGAAAATATTGAAAAGCAATTTCCTTTTGATTCAATAAAACGGAAATTCTCCTTCATGTCCTTTCGAGGAGCAGATGAAAAAAGCGAAACGAGACAGTTTAGATTGGCCAGTCATCCAGTATATTCGACAGAGAGAACGATTAACCCAGAAAAAGATTCGATTGATAAAGCTGGACACGATTCTAATTTTTCATCTCGAGGATCGACAGTAGATGGATATAACCAAGGAGATTCATATTTTATACACCCAACCGAAATACTCGATCCTCCACAAGCATTTATGCGGAGAACCGTCGATTCAGTGACTGATTCACATTCTCATCAGGCTATTGTATTTGCGGAAAATATTGAAGTACAGCGAGAAATAGCCAGAAAAAGATTAGAAAAAGATAGAAAGTATGAAGATATTAACAGGAGCTCAACCAACTTGGCGAAATCAAATGAAAGCACAAGTATCACGATAAGTGAACCTATCCATAAAAGCGAACTAACTCGACAACAACGATATCGCTTAGGTGGAGCAGAATATCGATCTTTGGATTTTTTAACACGTCTTGTTCCAATCTATTATCTGTTTTTCATCTTTGGATTTGGATTCTTCATTAGACTCTATATTGCATTTTCACCTCATGCTCAACAAGTTCTAAAGTCATCAAACTTGAATGGAGCAGTAAATCATTGGTCCTTTTCATTTTTCTGCAGCCTATCATCCTTCAACAATTTGGGACTGGTGCAGTTGGATGCGAGTATGGTTCCTTTTCAGAAAGAGCCCATCCTTTTAATCATGATAATAATATTGATATTAGCTGGAAATACCGCCTACGCATTAATGTTGCGATTAATTATCTGGATTCTATTTAAACTGACCCCATCATCATATGCAATGCGAAAAGAAACCCTTTTATATTTATTGGATCATCCCCGTCGTTGTTATACAACGCTCTTTCCAGCAACACAAACAAGGTGGCTTTTAATTGTACTGATCGGCATCACTCTTATTGAGTTTGTTACATTCGTTTCTCTTAATTATTGGTTGCCCATTCTCGAAGGAATATCATGGGGCTCACGCATATTGGACGGGTTATTCCAATCGGTAGCAACTCGGAGTGGTAAATATATATATATATATATTTTTATTTATCCTTTGTGGAAAAATGAAACTTATTATACCATTATAAAGCGGGATATAGTGTAGTTGATCTGATGATGGTGAACCCCGGTACACATATTGTATTTGTTGTGGCAATGTATATCAGTGTTTATCCTGTTGCAATATCAATGCGAAACAGCAATGTATATCAAGAACGAGCACTTGGTATTTACGGAGGAGAAGATGGTGATACCGATGAAGCATACCACAAACTTAGGCGATACCCTACTATTAGCAGTGTCATGACAGCTTCAAAAAAAGCCTTAATGAAGCCAGATTTTTTTGTAATGACACAAATACAACGCCAATTAACAAGTGATGTTGGATGGGTTATATGTTGTATATTTGCCATCTGCGTCATTGAAACAGAGTCAATCATGTCATCCAAGCCAATAACTGTACATACAATAATGTACGAGTGCGTTTCCGCATTTGCAAATGTGGGTGCTTCAACAGGATTTCCGTACTCTACATCATCTCAGGCAACTCAGTACCACTCTTTAAGTAAGCTTATATTGATTATATTAATGTACAGAGGAAGACACAGGGGTAATCTTTACTACAAAAGTATACTAGTAATGTAATATAAGTACTAAATTTTTATGCTTATTTTAAAACTCTTAAGGTTTACCCGCAGCAATTGATCGTGCAGTACTTTTGCCGTCAGAACAATTGGAAGAGAAAGAGCAAGAAGACCATCTACTTAAACGAAGAAACACTTCTTTCTCGCTTGGTGACGGTGCAGTTATGTTTTATAATGGTTCCCATACATTATAAATCATTGCGTCCAGAATTCGTCCATATATATTTGTGTTTGTAATCAAAAATGAAAATAGGTGAATAAATAAAAGAGTATCTCATATATTACGCAACGCAATGTAAGATTTATTTTTTATACAATCACAACCTAGGTGCGTACAACTCTATTTTGTTTTATTAAATTACGATATTTCAAATGTATACAGTCTCATTTGCTGTTAATTTTATTCTTTCTAGTAATGATATTAAACAAAATGGAATAAACAACATAAACACTTTAAGTTGGAACTCGGGTACCACGAAATAATCTCCTAAAGTTGATATAAAACATGAAAAATACTAAAGACACAACTGCGTCAACAGACCAATGTATGTGGCGTTAAAGCTTAATTTGAACCACAAACAAAACTTAACCAAAACAAAGACCAAACAATTGAAATTCTACTTGCAAACATAATGCGCACGGTTTAACAGTATCCATCCGAAATAACACGACGCATAAATTATCCAAAATTAAAGCTTTGAAAAAAAACAGCAGAACTAATTTTTATTTTGGTACTGTTTATACATTTTAATAATCCATTTTCACTTTCATCCTCTTTGCTATCTTCTCGGAAACCTGACTTGAATTGAACGGACTGGATCATTTCACTTCACTAATCCAAACTACGCAGGAAAAGCTGTAGAGCAAATGAGCTTTGGTTTTAGCTTAAGTGTAGTGAATATACAAGTCATGTGTAATTAAACTATAGCTTGATCTACGTATATTTAACGTTATTATTATTTTGAAAGCTTATGCTATCAATTAGTACTCTTGAGTTTACACTGATGTCAAATTGAAAAGTAACTTATAGTCGGGATTTTTTGTGATGTTTAATTCTGAGCTATTCTTTTATCGAGTAGCACTTTTCTATATATTCGATGAACACCAAATGCCTTTTTGTAAAGAAGTATATATATTTAATAGCACCATTTATTTTCATCACATTTGTAAAAATGGTATTGATCTCAAACTTGTGGCACTAAATTTATCATTTTTAATCTAAAATATTACGAGATTGACCTGTAAAAATAAAAGGTTGCTTGTGTGACTTTTGTTATGATTCTTTTTTCAAAAACAAAAAAAGTCCGGTCGTACTTACATAAACTTCTCTTCCACTTCCACCTTCTTTCTTTTTTTTTCCCTCTTTTATTTTTCGCTATAATTATTTTATAAGACTTATAAATAAACTGATATCAAGACATATATATCTACTTTTTGTTATATAAAAAATGAGCTATCAGGATTATAGAAAAACATTCAACTACTATTTGAAAATATCTTGTAGAGAGCTTAAAACAACAAAGATCATCAATATCACCGAATCCCTTTCATTTTCGCTAGTCAAAGAAAAGGTGTGATAAAAAGTGACCTATTTAGTTCGTGATAGGTGTATTGATGCTTTTTTTTATAATTTATATTAGACCAAAGAGGCGTTTAGTTTGACTACAGATGATTTTTATTTTTCCTATTTGGATCATGAACATGACACAATTACTCTTTCAACCATGAACGACTTTAATGTCTATGTTAAATATATGCTAACTACAAAAGCACTAGATTTTGATCTTGTTTTAAGAAAGCAACACCGTCATCAAGAGTGCGCCTTGGAAACCCAACAACAACAACAACAAGTGAAAAAGCCAACTATTCAGTCAAACGATGAAGAAAAAGTTCCACAGTTTGATATTATCTGTAACGAGTGCTGTCGATCTATTAAGAAGTACGAGGTTAAAAGAATAAAACAATACCTCTTCATCTTATACATTATTGTTTTTCTTTTATTTGTTTTAGCAATAGGTGGCGGTGTTCCACATGTGATGACTTTGACTTATGCAGTACTTGCAAAGCTCGTGTAAATCATGACCCCAAACATACCTTGCATTATATCGAACCTGAAGCAAGACATTCTCAAAATAATGGCAAGTCCGATTCGCCCGAAAAAAGTAACTCGCCTCATATGGATTACATGTGTGACTATTGCGATGCCTATATTGTGGGTGTGCGTCACCGATGCAGCGCCTGTCCAGGTAACATATAATACAAAACGTGGTTCCTTTCGTTCTCTAATACAGGTTCAAAGATTTTGATTTATGCCACTCCTGTTTCGGTATCGTCAAAGATAATCATCCTGATCATCCTTTTATTACCTATCTTGTCGGTACTCAAGCGCCTCAAGAAAAAATTAAACAGCAGCAACAACAACAGCAGAAAAAAAAAGCTCAGCCTGTTATTCCTTCTGAGCAAACTACACATAATGGAGTACATTGTGACAATTGCCATTGCCTAGTTAAGGGCATCCGATACAAGGTAGTACAAAAGTAAAAAAAGGTACACAAGTCTATTCCTTTTTATTTTAAAATTAAACATTTTACTTTTCTTGCTAAAAAAACAGTGTGGACATTGCCCTGACTTTGACCTTTGTGAGAGATGTGAAAATGTATCAAGCCATGATAAAACGCATATTTTATTGAAGATACGAACGCCCCTTCAGGAAAATCAGAACCCCTCATTCCTACAATCATTCAACCTACCTGTAGAAGAAGATGCCAAGACAGAAGAGCAAACCAAGCCCAGGGATCGGGATTCTACATCACTCAAAGTAATACCACAATCACCCATCAACTCAAAAATGAACAGTACCATCTTATCCAAGCCGTCTTCTCCGAAAATCAATCAGCCTGAGAAAAAGCTGGATAGCGCTTTTATATCTGATCTTAATATTCCCGATGGTACAAACATCATACCCAAGAAAACGTTTATTAAAGTAAGAAGTCATTTTAATGATTTATCTATTTTGCTCTTGATATACTCATAAATAAGCGTAGATGTGGAAACTAAAAAACACCGGTGAAGTAAAATGGCCTCAAGGCTGCCGACTTTTGTTTAACGGAGGCAATATTCTTCGACCCTATCCGACATCGCACCCAGACAGTTGCGTAGTACCATCGGTTGAGCCCAACGAAGAAGTATGTATTTTAGCCGAGTTACAGGCACCAGACGCGATTGGCTATTACAGCAGTTATTTTGGTATTTGCACTCCGGATGGAACTCGTTTTGGAGATATTGTATCTTGCTCTATACAAGTGGCTGAAGATCCCATTGATGAAGATACCGAAACGCTACCTGATAGTAGTATGATATTCCCGAGATCTCTGACGGAACAAACAGATACCATGTCATCGATGCCTTCGGCGTATGAACCGTCATTTGAAAGTGTCTCGGTAATTTCTAGCTCAGAGAGGTCAACGTTTACAAATACCAGTACAATTGGATATCCACTTAGTCGTACGGATTCGATCCATGGTAATCATCACAGCCGTTATTCTGTTGCCACTATTCATGATCAGTTTTCAGACGACGATTTTGTTATTGTTGAAGAAGATGAAAATGACGGAGAGGGCGAGGACGAAGATATTTCTTCAAGTAGTCACACAGTTATGGCAAAGGACGTTCCATTGGGAAATGAAGAATTCACTACCGTTTATAATCCATACACTGAATGCGTTACTGACGAATATCAATTGGTATTACAAAAAGTCAATGAAATGGTAAGTATGCAAATAATGCCTCTATCCATGGTGAAACGTTTGTTTTATTTATTTGTTTATGTGTTTTTTTAAACAAAAATAGGGTTTTACCAATTGCGAAGAGGTTGTAAAAGAACTATTGGATACTTATCAAGGGGATATGAAGAAGATAATAACGCGACTTTCTGAAGAAGATAATAACGCGACTTTCTGAAGAAGATGGATTCCACTAACTCCCTTATCCGTTCTCTCTCTCGCTCATAAACACACACACATTTATATTATTGCCAAACCTCTCTTTTTTATATACGCTTTTTGAAACTTTACGGAATTATATGATAATATATAATATTTTATCTTTTGTAATGCTTTATTTTTCTGTGAAATGGATAAACCATTTTTGTTTCTGTTTTTTTTTCTTTGAGGGTTCAGAAATGAATTTGTTCTACCTTGTGCAAAGGAATTTTCCAAAGAAGTAAACTTCTACTGTTTCACACATCTGAATTCTGGAAAGATCTTTTACTTTTTTTACGTAAAAGTATGTGTGTTGAAAAGCAAATGTACTCCTTTTATGCTAACCCCTATATATATCAACAATATATCCGTTTTATTATTTTTGTTATCACTTAATTATTTCTACACACAGCATAGGGGGTTTTTTTTCACAGAAGCGATTAAACGTTGTCCACTTTGACCTTCAGGGGCCGATTATAATGATACATTGTCATTTAGAAAATGATGCTGGGTTATGTATTGATATAAAATGAGCGCAAGTCTGATATAATCAAACAAATAATGCGTTATTGCTAAATTTAAAAGAGGTGAGCATACAAAGTAAGATTTAATAATAAGGAGAATAATTGCTTTATCGAACGTGATTTCGTTGTTCCTTTCCTAAAAGCAAACCAAGAAACGGATCTTTTAAATACAGCTTTAGAGAATCTGAATCATTATAGACCAAGAGGATAATAGCGATGAGGAAGAAGAACGAATAAATTGAGAAACGTGAAGTATATTTCAAAGCTGTCTCAATGAATATTGATATGGAAATACAGAATTATTTATAACAACTAATTAATAAAAGACATTCTTTTATTCTTTATTTAAAAGCGAAGGTCTGATGTGAATAATTTATTGGTTGATAAAAAAAGGCTTTACAGTAAAAGGATCAAAATAGGTTTTTATTCAAAAATTACGATTGGTATTACGAGTTGATATTATGTAAAGAAGGGGAGAGGAATATAACGAGAGTAGATATGTACTTTATCAATTCGAACTTGACGAATTGATAATATAAGATATAGGAAGAGATCGTTTTCATTCATTTTAAAATAGACTTTGGTTTCTCTTTGCGGTTCTTACAGGACTACACATTAAATATAATCACGTGTCAATACAACTATCTGTTGAATTATATGAAATAAGACTTACGTTGATTTTGATGGGCAAGGTTGAGCAGTTTCCAATTCTCTCCTTTTCCATTCGCCAAAAATAGGGGTGTAGTCGAATCGGCGTTGGCGAATAAAAGCCTTTTGTTTTCGAGGCGAATAGGAATCAACACTATACCTACGTTTCGGAAGGTCTGATTCAAATAATCGAATCATTTCTTCTACTTTATTATGTCGCTCGAGGCTCCAATTAGAAGCAAAGGAAGACAGGGAAGTGGTAGAGAGTGAAGGTGATAGTGTTAAAGGAGGGGTTGGAATAATATAATCGTCATGTTTTTTTTCTGTGCAATCTTTATTTTCATTTATCGTGCTGTCACGTATTTTGGGGCACTCCAGCAATTTAGGCGTATCTCGCAATTTAGAACTATCCAGTAGTATTTGAGAACTATCCAGTAGCTCTTCAGACGATGACACTGTTTTTGGGTTTAGTAGGCCCAAGATTAATTGGATTATATCCTCTATTTATTGTTGTCAGTCATTGTACGTAATTTTTGAGTAGGTTATTGTTCTTTTCTTTTCACATGATTAATATATATCAAGTACCTTGATAAATGACGAATAAGGAATGAATGCATTGACTAAAGTCAAAAGTCATTAACAAGAGAATATTTAAACTGGTAATATTCTGTTAGTTTTACATATTAATTGGACAATATCATTTCTATTTACCATTGAAAGAAGGCATTCATTATTTAACCTCTTCAAGAGGAAAGATTTTTTATAATTTTAAAAAAGAGAAATAAAAAAAGAGAGGAATAAGAAAAAATTATTCAATTGTTTTTAAGATCTCTTTTTATCGATAGAAACTCCGTTTTTTTTTTTTTTTTAAAA
>VCJI01002242.1:6179-23663 GCA_024139395.1 Backusella morwellensis
GTCAAAAAAGGAGGGGTGAAAAATTATGTATCTGTGTGTGTGCTAAATGGGATCTAGTAAACAAAGAAAAGGTCCGTCTGTAGACTATGTGAAAGGTGTCAACCCCAAATCTGTCAACCTCCTATTTTTTTTAATGGGAGGAGAATAAGAAATGAGGGTTAAAAGATCAAGTTACTTGTCATGCCTCGAGTTCAATTGTTTTCTAAATAATCCTTTTTTCTCTTCTATTGCTTTTTATTTTATTTTTCCCTTTTTTTATTATTACTATTATTATTTCTAATATTGTTATATATTATTATTGTTAATACTAAGATTTTTATAAAAGAAAAACGCCTGCTTTTACTACTATATTGCTATAATTACTACTACTTTAGTAATAGCTACTACTATTTAATCAATGTACTCAATACAACACTATCCATTGGAAGAAATTGACGAAGAAGAGCAAATGATGTGGCACGCAGAACATGATGATATGATTGATGACGATGACGAAATAGTAGAAGATGATGAATTGATGATTGAAGACTCTTCTTCCATGTCCTCTTCACCAAGCATTCCCGACGAAAATATCAACTTTGATCTTGTATATGCACTTCATACATTTGTAGCAACCGTCGAAGGGCAGGCCTCTGTTGGAAAAGGCGATGCCTTGATATTAATGGAAGATACAAACATCTATTGGTGGTTAGTAGAGGTTCTTAAAACACGTGAAGTCGGCTATATTCCGGCTGAAAATATCGAGGTATAATAAGAAAAAAAAGGGGGTGAGCAAGGCAACAGAGAAGTAATACTTAATTTATTGTAGACTCCATATGAACGTTTAGCAAGGCTAAATAAACATAGAAATGTTGAAATAACCTCTCCCTCTATTCAAGACGCCTCGTACGTCAATAACCAGTCTTTTCAAGCACCAAAAAGAGTCACCATTGCAGAAGATTCATCTCTTCAGATCTTTCATTACGAGGTCGAAAGTGATATTGATGAGGGTGACGATGAAGAAGATGATCAGCACGACCAAGGTAATCAAGACACACTCGAATACACGGAAGACATGCAAGATTCAAATGACAATGGAATAAAGAGTCAACAAGAATGGCAAGAGAAAAATTGGGAAATACAGGAACCGATTCACAACACCGCCACTCATGAAACACCAAAGGAGGAGGTGGAGGAAAACCAACAGGTTTTTGAAGAAAAAGATACTGATAACAACTTCAATGAAGATTCAACAGATTCAACTATTGGAAACGAACAGGATGTTATTACTTCATCTAATAATATATCGGCACTAGCTACCTCTACTACGAACGGTAATATCACTGAGCTAAGAGTATTTGCAGGCAACATCGGCCAAGGCCCCTTATTCCAGTCAATATCTGTAAATGAAAACACTACCGCTGATGAACTTGTCAAAACTGCCGTTGATCGTTTCGGAATAAAAGATGCTGATATTTCACAAGATACAACAATTGAATACTACATTGCTGTGCAAGGGTTAGATGGAGGTAATATATTGATACTTAGTTGCTAGTAAATGTTTATTTAAACTAGTGTCTTATACATAACTTTTTCTATTTCTAGAGGATTATGTACTATCTGCTCAGGATAAGCCCCAGTCTATCTTCAAGACATTGACCGATTCATTAACAACACCAATGCCGTCGCTTTCTCATATCAAACGTATTTCACAACAGTCACTCTCATCTACTCTTTCGGTCAATAGTAACAACCGTCGACCACGTTCTAGTAGCTTTAGTAATTATGAACAAACTTCCTTTGACGAAGATTCCGTGATTCGATTCTATTTACACCGACGTATTAAGCGTGCACACGGACGGGAAGGGCTTATGTATATCAAAGTATCGCTCTATCCAGATGAAACTGCAATCAATGCCAGTCCAGTTCAGCAGCAGCAAATCGACGCTTTTACCAACAATCCCACACCTGCTCGATTAAAAAAGCATCGCAAAGAGCAGCAAACCAGTCGTTCAGAGATCGATCGTATTGATAAAATTATCCCAATTCATCTGGATTCTTTTGTGGGCACAGTTATTAATACCGCTTTGGAAAAGTTCCATGTGCCTGATGCCGAAGCAGAAAACTTTCCTAGTGCCAAAGAAAATCAGGCTAGACAAATTACTCGCTACATGTTATTGATGAGACGAAATAACCAAGGTATTTTTATTTTATTTATTATATATGATATGTCGTATGTTCTGTATATGACTATATATGATATATATCTATATAGCCATATATACAATATCTATATATCTCTTAAAAAAGGAAAATCAATAAAAGAGTGAGGAGAGATAAGAATGAGAAAGAGAGAGAGAAGTGGGAGTCTAAATTGATTCAAAGATATTAATCAACTTCATTATATTTTTAATTTATCACTGCAATAGAAATTGAATTGGATCCAAATGAATCAATGTCTAGCGTGCTTTCTCAACAGCTATCGGATTCCCCTAATGCGACAGCACCTATCACGAGTGATTTACTCTTTGTTTTATTAAGAGCAGGTACCAGACACTTACAGAGAACATCCCAAAAAGGAGAACGAGGAGCAGGGGATGAAGGAGGATCAGGAATTGGATCAGGAGTAGGATTAAATAATAATCATTATAACAGTCATAATAAAGCCCCGGCAGATTTGATTATTCCAAATCTCTTGACAGCGGATGATCGTAGACCCAGCATCTTAGACATCTTGATGGATAGCCCCCGTCTTACTGAACAACGACGTCCAAGTGCCATGATGAACAATGTATTAACAGACCCTATGCCACGTTCACCTGAATATGACAAAAAGACAGGTATGATGTTATTAAATTCAGGTGAACGGAAAGCTTCTGCTTCCTCAACTAGCTCCTTGAACCAGGGGGTCGCATCACCTCAGGGTGGAACCCTAAACATCACCATGGCAAACAATTCCGGTAGTAATTATGGCTCTCTACAGCAGCAACAACACCAATATCAGCAGTCGCCTTCTTCTTCCTCTTCTTCTTCTCTTTTTCCTCCAATTAATACAACTCCCAACTCAAACAATAACAGCATCAACAGTAGGTCTCCAAACGCTTTCTCTCCCCCTTCCATCCTAGGTTTCCGTCGATCATCTGTACAATCATCATCCATATCAGGTTCATCCTCTACAGACGATCGACCCATCACTTCTGAATCTAATATTTTGGACGGCACCGCATACTACAACCATCCATCCGCATCTTCATCTTCCATTATGGCACGCTCTCATTCTGCACAACCCTCTTCAGCCTCCCCAACATCTGGTGAAAAGCGTAAAGAAAGTTTCAAACAACAAATTAAACGATTTGTTGGCTGGGGCTCAAAACAAAAGAAGCCGGCTCCATTAAACACAAGTACATTCGATAACACTAGTTCAAATGCTAACTATACAATGCAGCCAAATTCGGCAATGACAACCGATTCACCGTCAGATACACATCATTTTGTCTCGGCTCCATCAACGCCATTACCGCAAACACCTGGAACACCTCGTTCTATGAAATCACGTCAATTACCACAACCCACTGATTCTAGAGTAGACCAACAACAACAACAACAGCAGCAGCAGCAGCAGCAGCAGCAGAAAAATTCTAAAAATCCACAGAAAGAGTCAAAGCCTTTACCGGATCCTTCTGCCGCCGCCATTGCCGCTGCCGCTGCCGTATCTGCAGCCACCAAACGATTGTCAACAGTATCCTCTATTTCATCTAGTTCTATTTCAACAGAAGAACTCTCAGAACAGGCGCAGCAAGTCGATTTGGAAGATGACTCTGAAGAAGAAATAGATAATTCCGAAAAACAGGAGATTGAATCCATTCATGAAAACAAAAATGAAGCATCTTCAATACCAAGAAAAGAAGATGTAAGTGAGATCCAATCACAATATGCAATGTGGATGAACAGTCAAACACCTACAGAAGCATCCGATTCAAAACCACCCAGCGTACTTTCAAATAATAGCCATCCTCCTAGCACTCCCACCAAGAATCCCTTACGTAATAACAAGACTTTGGTTTTATCAGAACAGGAACAGAATAATAGTAATGTGATGATGACGTCTCTTTCTAATACATCTACTAATTCTACAAGTACAGCTACATCCTCGTCATCTGCCTTGACATCATGTTCAAGTAGCAAAAAGGAAGAAAAACAGCAAGTGCCAGAACAGCAGCATGATTTAGACGATCTATTTTTACTCGTTGCACATGGCGTAGACTTTTTAACCGATAAAGAAAATTCCAAGTGGGACGAAGAGAGTGGCTATGAGTTTCATCCATGGAACAGACCTCAAAGCTCGTTTGCTGTCAGACAGGCTGCCAAGGCTGCTGCTGCTGCCAACAAAAAGAACACCCTACCGGCTGAATTCACAGAGCAACCATCCTCAGAAGTAACCAATGAAAATAGCGAAGATATAGAGACAGCAAGCGCTGCGATTGCAATGTCGCTCTTGTCCTCATCCGATGAAAACAAACCCATGTCTCCCCCTTTAACACCCCAAACCTCAAATGAACAGCAAGAGGAAGAGCAGAACCAGGAATCTTTGGCAAAGCGTGTATTGGGCAGTGAAAAGCCATCTGTCACTGCTCAACCTGTTGTAGAAAGCCAGGCTTTGGATGATGATGTAAGTGTACTTTCTACCTCTATTTATTGCTTTCTGTACTTAATAATATTGTTATTTAGGAATTACAACGTATTGTCGCATCTCATATTGTGTTTTATTAATATTCATGCAAATATATATATATATATATATATATAATGAAAAAAGACAAAATAAAGCAAAAAAAAAAACCTTTGTAAATGACTGTTCATGCACTTTTGTCAGTGACGTTTATATAAATAAAAACATATACATTTATTGGATTGAATTATGTGCAATAGCAAATATCTCTTTAAAAGCATAGCTTCATCAATGGCATATACAAGTTCATCTCTTCACCTATTCACTCACTTCTTTCCCTTTCCTTTTCCCTTTCCCTTTCTTTTAGCTTCCTTCTCTTTCTTGCTCTCTTCAGCCAACAATTTTACAACAGCCAGCATGGCATCCGATGCGTCAAAACTACATTCATCCAAGTCATCTTCATCTAAGTCATCTTCAGTTAGATTCTTGATCATCCGTTCTTCTATCCCTGAATATTATATTTACCTTCTGGTGCATGCAGCTTATCAGATTCAACAACTGCTCTGATGGATACTTTTGGAAGTGTATTACTGCTGGAGTAGGATAAGAGTCTAATAGCTGTAATGTAGAGTGTCAAAAACAATCCCGTACCATCATCATCTTTGACTTCTTATCCCACTCACAGCATCGCAAATAATATAGAGAGCAAAACTTACCTCGTTGTTCCATTTCACATTCTTCGCAAATCTCGCCCTTCTCGACCACACTGTCCAATACTTGTTTGCTTTTACGAAGATTTTCTACTTCTTTGTTCAACTGTGCTGCCTTATCTTTTTCCAGCTTCAATTCCTCATGAGCTGCAGTCAAGTTTGATTGCAAAGTGGTGAAGTGGTTCAAGAACTTATCTGCTTTCAACTTCTTTTCCATAAGGGTGCGTTGATTGTCGACAAGTTCAAGCATACGCGCCTTGGTTTGGGTCATCTCTTTTACGAGTTTGTCATTTTCTTCTTTAAGGTTGTTGGCTTCGCGGACTTTTTGTTTAAGGATCTTGTGTTTGTCTTTAAGATTTTTGTTCTCCTCCTCCTTGATCAAGAGAGTGAGATGCTTTTCTCTCTTATTATTCAAATTGTTGTCACAACTTACTAAACAGGTCACTCTTCCTAAGCTTTTTGTCAACTCTTTCTAAGAAAGACGTTAGTCCTGCCCAAACGTATACAAGAAATAGCTCACCTTTATCTCTTCAAGTTTTTCATTGTTTCTTCTGAGTAAAAAACCAAACATGGCGACATGTACTATGAGGAAGGAGAAGGATGAAAATGCACTTTTCTCTCATGGCGGCGGCGTCTGATTTTAATGATAAAAAAAGTTGAGCTGTGTTGAATTTGATTGGATGAGGCCAACTGCTGCATTTTCTACAATAAAGATCGACAGGACCAAGTTGATTAAATCAAGTTTACCAAATAAAAGCAGACCGCAGATCCAGAATTCCAATGCGTATAACTCAAAGTATCTTTCAAGGTTCCTCTGTTTTATCCTATTGTTCTATGGAAACACCCATTCTATGAATAGTTTCTTGGACTATTAAGCGCATGTATTAAATATTGTTATTAGTTTTATCATGTTAAAAAGTAGAAAAACGACTCATCATTAACTTCATAGTCTTCTCAGAAGGTTTGTTGTGCATCCGTTCACTTTCAACTGTAGAGTTTTTTTTTTCTTTTTTTTCGCTCAAACATCTGATGAATCCAACAAAGAGCATTTTATAAGATAAATAAATTTATTATAAATATTATCCACACAAGATAAATGGTTGAAATTACTTGTGTTTTAAAAGTGAGATAAGTTTTTTTTACGGCGAGGGTTTTATGGATAAAATAGGGGAATATGTTGAATGCAAATAATATCTTACAAAAAGATGGATGAGAAAAAATAAACAATTGAGGAGAGGATTTAATAGAGGACACGGGTCTGAATATTTGCGCGAGTAGTGGCAATGGAGTTATATAAACTCTTGATGTGTGCTTCACTCACATTAGCAATATCAGCCATGACATAGGCGATATCACCTTTAGAATCTGAGTATTGTTTTTCAACATTGAAGTCAGCCAAAATAGCATTGATTTCCTATTAAAAAGACATGTATGTATTAGTTCAACTTGTTATTTATGATGAAACATATATATATGTGTGCATATATATATATGAAAGTATATATGAAAGAATCGAAGGAAGAAAAGAAAAGAAGACTCAAAGAGATAGAAAGCCGGCCCCCACAAAATATTGAAGTATAAAAAAAAGAAAAATAATAACTCACCCTGAGCACACCAGGAATATTCTGATGAATATAAAGTACACGCACCATATTTTTATCATCTTCACGGATTGCACGCAAATCGATTTCAGGGAAGTTGACTGCACCCAAAGAGGTACCATCGTTGATATACTTTGTAAGAGCTTGAGAGACTTCAATACCAATCATACGCTGGGCTTCTTCAGTGGAACCACCAATATGAGGAGTCAAAATAAGGTTTTTGCAGGCCAAGAGTTCAGGGTAGTAATCAAAGCTAGGGCCATTAGAAGCAGGTTCTTTAGGGAAAACATCGACGGCGGCACCTGCCAAGTGTCCAGACTGGAGAGCCTTGGTAAGTGCGGGAATTTGGATAACGGTACCACGAGCGTTATTTAAAAGATAAGCACCCTTTTTCATTTGAGTAAATTCGTGGTCGCCAATCATATTCTTGGTTTCTTCGGTTTCAGGAACGTGTAACGAGATGTAGTCCGAAATGGCAAGTAACTCATCGAGGCTTTCCATAGGCTTGGCTTGGCCTAGAGGCATGATCTGGAGGACATCGTAGAAATAAACAGTCATACCCATAGCTTCAGCAAGCACAGACAACTGAGCGCCAATATGACCATAACCAACAATACCCAAAACCTTGCCACGAATTTCATAACAGTTCTTGGAGACCTTATTCCAAATTCCTTGATGCATCTCGGTGTTGCGGTCACCCAACTGACGGGCGAGCATAATAATTTCGCCAATAACGAGTTCGGCAACTGAGCGAGAGTTACTGAAAGGAGAGTTAAAGACAGAAATCTAAACAAATAGAAACAATAAGTAAATAAACGAATCACACATACAGAAAAATAAGGTACATACACCTTGCTTGGCCGCAGCTTGGAGATCAACTTGGTTAGTACCAATACAGAAGCAGCCAATAGCCAATAAATTCTTTGCTTCGGCAAGAACTTGCTTTGTAAGCTTGGTCTTGGAACGGATACCAATAACATGAACATCACGGATCTTTTCAATCAGTTCTTCACCAACCAAAGCCTTTGCATAAGTTTCAACCTATAGAAGCAAAATGTGATGTTAATGTTTTTATGCAAAAGGAAAACAAAGTCACATGAATTTCATGTTATATGTTTATGTACCTGATAACCTTGCTTCTTAAATGCAGTGACAGCAGTTTCGTTGACATTTTCCAATAACAAAATTTTAACCTCGCAAGTATTAAAGGGACGAAGTTGCTTGGGTTTAGGCTGACTGAAAGAACCAGAGCGAGTACGCTTCTCTTCGATTTCAGTGACAAGGGGATCTTGAGCGTTAACCATTTTATGTTGTTAGAAAATAAATGTGGAGAAAAAAATAGGAGAGGAAAAAAACTAAAAAATGGGAAAAGAAGTCTGTGTTTATATATGTCTGGTCCCTAAGCTAAATTAAAGGTGACAGAAGGGATGGAGTCATGCATTTCAATCTCAGATTAGATGTCGTACAGTTTTTAGATGATCATTGCGCAATCTCTCTAATCACAGCTTCAAGAGGAAAGCACACAAAAAGCACGCAAGCTGTGATGAATGAACCGGTGTTTAAATATTTGATGCTCTGACTCATTTACGGACCTTGTTACAGGCTTTTTTTTATAGATTATATTTCTGTTTTGTTTTATAAGAGATGAAAATTACCTCATGCAATGTGATCATTATAATAAAAATAAATATATATAAAAATACCTCTTAAAAAATACTACACCTTTAAAAGAAAAATAAACATTATTGGCAGAGGCAGAATTCTTTGATGTTTATGGTAAACACCGCTGAGTTTAATTTTGTTACAAAAAACGAAGCAATAGATAGCGACTGCTTTCAATGAATTCAAAGAAAAAGGAATGGATCTAATCTAAGTGATGGTTTTTACTTTTTTTTTTTTTTGATTACATATATCTTTCCATTTTGCAAATTTACTTTTTAGATGATCAAAAAAAGCTCACAGATAAAAAAATAATTTTTCTTGTGATACATAAAATCAAGCTTTATCTATTGGATTAAACCACGTAATCAACTCTTACAGGATGATGAAAAATTTTATATTGTAAAGTAGGTTGCTGACAAGCATTAAATCAGAAGGATGTTATTTTGTCATCGCCATTTTTCTCTGCTTTCTTTTAAATTTTTCTACTTTCTATTGTTTTACCAAAAAATAAAAAATAAAGTATAAGTTCGTTATCTTTGAACTTCCCATTTCTGGTTTCCATGTATTGATAAATAGTAATAGACTTTTGTTTGTGTAATATTAAAATTTACTTGCTTTTTTACTTTTGTCAAGTGTTTTTCAACTCGACATGAGTATCATAATTGAAGAATGCCGATAACAAATCTCCTTAATAGTGATTATCATTCACCTACTAATAATATACCATATATTACGTTATTACTACTAAACCCAGATTTTTCCGAGGTGGAAAAACAGCATATTATCTGGGATAACGGGTAATAATCAAAGCCTAAATTACTTAGCAGCTATTTGATTGAAGTTTTTTTGATATCAAGTTTTGCATAAAAAAATTTTCCTTTATAGAAATTTTAATAGTCGTTTATAGTAATAGTAAAACGATACCTTAACTAAAAAAAATGGATTGATAGTGTTCTTTATAATATCCAAACTACTTAATATTTCTCATATTCATTAGTAGCATGAATATCTTGGAATACAATAAAATATAAATAAAGAAATTGATGAGTCATCTGTATGCCTTTTTCATCTGTTTTTATTTGGCCAGAGATATGATAGATTATTAGATGAGCCTTTTTTTTTTTATATTATTTACTGATAAACGTTGTCACAGGGTTGCACGAGAATGAAGATTATCAAATATCGTTGAGAATTGATTGGCCAGAATAATCAGGCCCCTTTTTTTACTCTTGTCATCAAGATTATTGTTTTTTATTGGCATTTACCTGCCAAAACGTTTAGCTTCTTTGGTTTAAAATCAGAATACTGTAAAACAGGCAAATAACATATTTATACTGATGTCAAATGCATTTTATTGTATTATAATATTAAGTTACTATTAAAGCTCTTGGACAGTGCTGGTATTGAGGTATAAGACCCTTTTCAAAAAGTGTTTTATATGAACAAAGGAATTGCTATTCAATGTCGGTTAATAAAAAAATATGCATGTGAAAAGCGCATTTATTCTGAGAAAAAGAATGAGTTTCCTAAGATAAAAAATATCCGAAGCAAAAACGTTCCTAAGGAGTGTTTTCTTACAAATCAAATGCTGCTGGAAAACTCTATCAAAATATAAACAAAAATGATGTGCAGTGTTTTTCAAGATAATAAATCTCATCTATTCTCTTTACAAAAAAAGTTTCATGTATTTTTGCCTCAATTATTATTTGAGAATTTGATCATTAGCACAGATTTATGGTTTTATTTTTAAAATACAACTCACTGATCAAAAGGTTTAGTTTATATAAAGTCGTCTTCTATTCTGCTCTGCCATCCAGAGAACTTTAGAATATATACAATAGTAATACACTCAAATGAGTTAGAGAATATCTCTATAAATATAAATGAAACACTGGCTCTCTCTCTCGTTTTAAGGTACCAATAAACTAGAGGCTGTTTCTCTCTCTCAAAAATAATTGGTTTGGAAAACTGAGATAGAGGTAGATGAAGAGGAAGATGAAAATAGAGATTTTTATTAGAATTTTTAATCTTCGTAATGCTGTCTTGGTGGTAGATAAGCACCTAAACCTCTATTGGTATATGTATTTTCTATATAGAAACGATTTTACATCGTTTTTTATTATTATTCGTTTTTTGTTGAAAAAAAAACACTTACCATTTGTGTGATGCCAGGCAGTGTCTTCATCCAACTTTTCATTATCAGATGACGGCGGTGCTTGAGAAGTCTGCATAGGATATAGATCGGTTTGGCTTGCTACCACCATATTAAGATTTGTTTGGAGTGGCATGCGCATCATGTCGGCGTAATTTCCTAATAGCGGGGTCTGCCCAGATCGTAAAACTACAGGCGAAGAAGAAAAGGGACGCTGTTGCCAATGGTCATTGGCTACTCGACTTCTATCACTATTGTCACTAGGCTCTCGCCAATGTGAAAATTGAAAATGCTGTGGCTGTGGCTGCGGCTGTGGCTGTGGCTGTAGTGATTGATGATGTTGTGGCAATCGTGGCTGATCAAAAGGTTGAAAAGGTTGCTGTAGCTGGTAAGGGCTGGTAGGGATCGGTGTATTGTCATGAATTGGCTTATCGAAAGTTGACTCAAATGACTGTTCTACTTGTTGTTTATCTGAGAATCCTGTTTTTGTTGATGGATTTAGTTCAATACCAAAAGTAGTCTGCACTTGCTGCAAGAATTTTGTACAATTTGGAATGACCGCAAAATTTTGTGTTTTTCCAAGGCATTGGATAGATCTATCAAAGAGTCCCCAAGTTTGCTGGGCAAGATGAATATCAGAATCATTAAGGTGGCGAAGATAAACCTTGATGGCACAAAGTAATGCGTGTGCTACAAAATCAAACTTGACAACAAATTGTGGCTTATCCAATGCATAGTTTGCCAGTTGTGTTAGTGAAGCTGCAGTGATTCGACAGTGGAACTGGGTATATGCATTACATGGTAGTCTAAGAAGCACCTCAATAACAGCAGTGTTATAATACAAGTGGGTATAAAGTACAACGGGTCGGGGTTCAGGAAGCTCGAGTACCTCTTGGATTGACATATTAGTGGTGGGTGTCCATTGCATGTTTTCAGGTAGAGATCTCAGCCACTGTTGGTAGCGCATATGCATCGAAGATAGAGAGCCAATGGCTTGCTCGTTGTTTGGTTGAATCGCTTTATCAGAAAGTTGAATGGTAGGTGAAGGACTATTGTAAAGCATCGCATGAAGGCCATCCTCTACTAGAAACAAAAATTGGATACGTGCATTCCAATGGTCAATGACCTCTTTTTCATCTTCACTTTCATCGGGTAAAGAAGAGGGCTGCTTTGTATTGATGAAACCTCTTGAAATAATCCATGGTCTTTCCCAACCACCGCTTTGAAATTTATCGAGCTCGTAGCATGCCCAAAATATGCGCCGTCTTAACTCGATATCTACCTGTGACAGTGTTTTACAAACGTTTGAATCGTTGTATAAGCCCAATTCAAGACACATACGACACGCCATACCACTGAACATCCAGGCACGACAATGTTGTGAACCTGGTCTATACAAATCGGATGTCAGCTCATACATACCCAATAATCCAAGGGCGACGACGGTGCTTACGCGAGGGAGATCTAAAAAATCGTCGAGTAGTCGTTTTGCTCTGTGGTAGAATACGTTTGATGAAGGACAATCGGGAATATCAACAAATCGTGACGAATGGGCATATATAGCATTTAATAGTAATGGTGTAATAAATAAGCCCTTCTCGTTTAACTGCTGATAAAAATAAAATCGGGGAAGCATGCCAAATGTTTCTTTTCGATAGTAAAAAAACGCATCGATAAGCTGCATTTGTATTTCTTTGCTGGGCATTTCGATAGACCCGGAGTACCGAGTAGGTAATGAGGGCTCAGAGAGCCACATGATGAAACTTCCAAATGATTGATCTTCGCTTTTTAATTTTTCAATGATCTCTTTATTTTCCAATGATGACGCTCGGCGCAAATTATCTCCAAGTGATGCTAAGGAGTTACTGATACGTGATTCCATCAACGGGCCACGCCGCTTTAATTTATTGAATTTTGCTCCAGCTGTTTCTGCAAATAGGAAGTTGGAATCGCTGTCGCTTTTAATTGCATCTCCGCCATCACTTTTTGCGGATGCTGTATCATCGTCGTTAGTTCCTTGATTTTGTTGTTCAGATAATTTTTGGCCTTGCTGCAACGATGAGTGCTGTTGTTGTCGATCATCATCTTCTAAGGAACCATCTTTATAAAATGAACAGGGTCTTTGGCGTGCTACATTTCATATATTAATTTATCATGATGTGACATGCTTTGATTTTATTGATTTAAACTATAAAATAATGAATGACAGTAAATATGTACAATCCTAACCTTTACACTAAAAGATGTTTATATTTAGTAAAAACCTCTCCAACAAGAACACCGGTATTAAATAAATGATTTTACCTGCATACACGGTCTCAACCCATCACACTTTTTTATGGATTTTTTGTTCAAATATGGTAAGTGGGATTTACAATTGTGTGGTAAAATTTTTATCAGATTCTACCTTTATTTTTTTTGCTCTACAGGTATAACATGCACGTCCAACTTTCAGTCTTTTGCTTTGTCGATTATTACTGTCAGAAGATGAAATTTGTTCCTCCATTCTTTTTTATTTTATTTTTACTTGTAGTAAAGAAAGAAAAAGAAAAAAATATTAATAAATGAAGTGAACCTAAACACAGGTTAATAAATAAAAGGAAGAAGAAAGAAGGAAGAGAAGGAATGAAATAAAAAGAAAAATTAAGTAACAAGAGTTAAATTAAATACAGAAGCTGATGAAACGCAATTTGATGGTTTTATGATTGGGAGATCTTTTTTATTCCGTTTATCTATCTGTATTTATTGGATCAATCTATTCAATTCCGAATAACCTATATTTTTTATTTCTATTTCCAAATCTCAAATATACAAAGAGGCAGAGATAAGGAGAATCAGAAAGAGAGAGAGGGGGGGGGTGAAAGGAATTCTAGAAGGTGATAAGCATAATAAACCATTAGCATTATTTATATCCTTTGTTTTCTATTTTCTATTTTCTTTTTTTCTATTTGCGTTTGTATGTTTGTATTTTGACATGACTTGTTGTATCAACGTGGTTCGTTGTGTCTTGGCACTTCCATAACGTGGGTTGTACATAACAAGGAAAATGGATCCCAAAATATGATATCTTAAATTCAAATAATTACTTGCTGGAAATTCAACTTCTTGTAATAACACTGTTATTCACACTGAAACTTGAAATTGAACCTGGTAAATGATTCGCATTTTTCATTGAAAACAAGTCACCATGTTTTTCAACAATTGTATTGAATATCGAAAGAGAGAAAAAAAAGGATTGTTGTGTTGTCCGCGGAAGGATCAACATGGGAAATTATGGGATTGAATTGAGTGTGATATTCAAGTTGAGTACAATCCGGTAAAAATTGTTTAAAAAGGGCAAAGCCCAAAATGGCGTTAGCCATGGTAGCAAATTGTAATTAAATGCTCTTGATCATACTTAATTGTATGACATGAGTTAAACAGACTTTGATAAAATCATTAAGTTTGATCATCGTATTTTGGTTTAGAAGCATAAGAGTTACACTACTTATGTTTCTATATATAGTACATGGGGTTCCATTTGAATACGTACAAAAAAAGCTATTATGATCTTACATTGTTAATATGACAATCCATATTTCAACATAATGTAAAGTTTTCAACGTTAACTGATTTGTACCTCTCCTATATGCGTTATTGTAACCTCTAACTATAATAGAACTCAGCTGAACTTTATAAGACATAAACTTTAACACAAGGAAAAATATTATAATCGTCGTTTAATGATAAATAGAAACACGTTTAAGTTCATAATTGGATCAACTTTGCTCAATATAATTGTTGTACATTTACCCTATCACTGTGGTGTCTATAGATAAACTAACACGCATCTACTTCATTATTCCAGGTCGATCACGTCATTAACAAAAGTTAACCATACCTGGACATTTGCTCTTTCTTCAGCTCCTTCTCCTTCTTCTTTTTTTTTTTATTTATTTAAAAGAGAAATTATATTTCAAAGTATCATAAAAACAATAATAATTGATAACTCAAACGTTTCGAAATAACCTAAAAAAACCGCTTTATTTCTTACATTACTTGTACAAGTTGTACTGCATTCTAAAATATTTGTGCACAATATTGAATGTGAGAATCTCAAAAGACTGGGAAAAAATGAGAAGAAACTACTTGGAGTTTATTTATTTCAAATGAAGGCATTATCAAAGACCATACCCAGGGGAAATTGTGAGTCTCCATATTTGGAACTTCGGTAAAATGTTTCAGTTTGGGACCTATGTCAACTAAATCTGTTTTTATAGTCAATCTCGAGACGGTATTAAAGTGCTGGTATATATATATATATATATATATATATATAATGGTGTCATAATCTCCCTATTTTTTAATGCCATTCATAGATTCATAACAGAATTATATAGCTTTTCCTCATTCGATCACACGTTATTATCATCCATTCAAAGCTGCTATTTATATAAAACTTCTGTGTTTTTGAAGAACGTGCAACAAGGATGAATGTACTTAACCATGGACTAATACAATAGCTTTGGTTTTGTCAGGAATCTTGGTAAACATCATTTGCAAAAACATGTAAATCATTTTTCTAATTCCAATTGAATAAATCAAAACAGTCAAAAAGTGCCATAAAAGAACTTGTACCACAGAAAAATAGGCTTTAAGTAAAACTGGCCTTGAAAACAGCAGCATCACGTTCGGACGTTTAAATTCGTAAGCATACATGACGCATTCGCGTTTTCCCATCAAGCGGATACACTTTTTCTTTTCTTTTAGTATTCAATAATAATATGGTTAGTAAACCTATTCAAGACTATCCTGTAAATGGGCTTATGCCTAAGCAGGATACCCAAGCTGAGACTTTCATCAAGAAGTATCCCAACTATGACGGCAGAGGCACCGTTATTGCTATTATGGACACAGGTAACTCATTTTGGACTTTTTTGTTGCATGTTTATTCATTCATTCATTTTGCACCTCATTTGAATAGGTGTTGATCCTGGAGCTGCCGGTATGCAGGTAAATATAGCGTTAGCTTGATTACCACTTTATGTTGAATACTTGTACTAATAATAACAATAACAATAATAGGTTACGACCGACGGTAAACCAAAGGTCATTGATATTGTTGATTGTACCGGTGGAGGTAACAATAGTCAAGATATATTGAAAGGAGCGAATGATTTACTAAAGAAAAATACGTACAGGTGATGTCGATACTTCCAAGATTGTAAAAGCAACCAACGAGGACGGTAAACAAGTGCTCGAGGGTTTGAGTGGACGCAAGTTGACTTTGGGAAATTGGAATTGTCCCAGTGGAGAGTACCGAGTAGGTCTTAAGCGTGCCTATGAATTGTTCCCTAGTGATTTGAAATCTAGAATCAAAGCGGTAAGAAGAGACAGAAGTATGTTGTAAGTATATGTTATTAAACAAATGATAAATAGGAGCGTCGATCCAATTTTGTTAAAAAGCATGCCCAACTTTTGACTGAGGCCCAAGCACGTTTGGCCGAATTCAACAAAAAAGACAAGAGTCTTCAAGAGGATCGTGAAAAAGCCGAGTTGGAGACCCGAGTTGAGGAGCTAAAGGAAATGGATAAGAAGTACGAGGATCCAGGTGTTATTTTGGATTGTGTTGTCTTTCATGACGGGAAGGATTGGCGTGGTGTGGTTGATATTAATGAGGACGGCGACTTGACTGGTAAAACATTTCGAGAATTTATTACTGTTTTTAGGAAATCCTTCTAATTTTTTTTTTTTTTTTTAAAGAACAACCTTGCTTGACTGACTATAGAAAGGAATTGAAATACCACACATTCGGAAAGGCTGATTTGTTAAACTTCTCTGTTAACATTTACGATAATGGCAACATTCTTAGGTAGGCATAAATCATCTTTGAGAAAATGTTTATATACCATTTACTAATATCAATAAAAAATCACACAGTATTGTCACATTGGCTGGTAGTCATGGTACCCACGTTGCAGGTATCACTGCTGCTAATTTCCCTGATGAACCCGCATTGAATGGTGTAAGTGACATTATATATTCTGCTTTAAGCAGAACTTTTGTTTTTGTTTTACTAAATCTGGAATTTTCTGCTTCGATTCAATTATGTAGGTTGCACCCGGTGCTCAACTTATCTCACTTCGCATTGGTGATGCCCGTCTTGGCTCAATGGAGACCGGTCCCGGTTTGACTCGTGCAGCTGCTCATCTTGCACACAACAAGGTCGACCTTGCCAACATGTCCTATGGTGAATCTAGTGGACTTCCTACTGATGGTCATTTTATTAAGTTAATGGCTAATGAGGCTATTGGTAAGGCTGGCTGTATCTTTGTTACTAGCGCTGGTAATGATGGTCCTTGCTACAGCTCTATTGGTGCTCCTGCAGGTATGGATGATAGTTTCATCACAGTTGGTGCCTATGTCAAACATTCTCAGATGCAGGCAGAGTATGCACTCTTGGAATCAGTCACTGAACGCCCTTTCACTTGGTCTTCTCGTGGTCCTAGCACTGATGGTTATCGTGGTGTGGACATTTATGCTCCAGGTAGTGCTGTTACTAGTATCCCTGTTTATGTTTTGAATAAGTTGGACTTGAAGAATGGTACCAGTATGTCCAGGTAAGCTGATAATCTTGTTTACAATATTGAAATATATATATATATGGTATTTGGAATTTTCATTTTATTAATGGTATTTTTTTTTTTTTTTTTTTTTTTTTTTTTTTTTTTT
>VCJI01002242.1:36475-51626 GCA_024139395.1 Backusella morwellensis
GAATGTTAGAACAAGATATTCTTATCACACATCTTACGACGTCCTCTCGCTTTTCAAAACTCAACACAATTTTATCGGTAGGATATTCATTAATCCTGGAGAGAATTTAAACTTTTTTTTTTAAATTGATATAATTTCAATGATAAAACATGAAAGACCCTGTATTTTGTTTACTTGTATAAAGATATAAAAGGTAAAAATAATCAAAGTGGCGACGCAGTCGGTGTGATTCGTATGGCTTAAAATGAGATGTGAGGCTGGTTAAAAGTGTGATGCAACTGGCTGGTGATCATTCAGCTGCCTATCCAATAAGGTTCTGTTCTATTATTTATGAACCCCCTTTTTTTTTTCTTTGAAACATTTTATATCAACTAAGCTGAATAAATAGCAAGTTGATATGTATCCATTGGCTTTTGTTAACAATTTTATGGGTCTACAGTAGTTGCCATACATATAGGATCATTTATCCAAATAATTTAAAATAACTGATATCAACCTGTAGAGTGATACAGCAGGTTGAAACACGTTGGACTATGTCGATCATTTACTGTTCTGGCAATAATAAAATAAAACGGCTTTTCCTTACTCTTGAGCCTTAATATTTGGTAAATGGAACCGTGTGCCTCATTTCTTAAGTCTACAACTTCCCCTTCTATGGTGTATTGTCTTTCAAGAAAATGAGGTCAGATTTCAAATTAATGAGAAAAGATTTTCAAATTATTGAGAAAAAGGAGAATAATTATTAAGAAAAGGTTGATGAGAAAAAAAAAAGAGGTTAAGAGAGATGAAGAGGTTGGTATTAACCCAAGGTATGATACTAAAATAATGGAATATAGTATGTCTGGCTCGCCAGACATAGTTGTGGTAGTAGACTCTGTCCTATTGATGCGTTACTCGATTACCTTTTATGATGTTATCCCTCATTGGTGTGTAATATGACTTTATGGACGTTGCTACATGGCTACCTATCTCTTTATTTGCTCACTGTCTGAAATATGCTCTTTATACATGATATATTTCTCTTTTCTCAATTAATTCCCTTGGTTTTTCTCATTTATTTGAAATACTTTCTTAATTATTTTTCCCCTTTTTCTCATTAATTTATAATTTTTTTTCATTTTCTTGAAAAAACAGTAAAATACACCTTATTAAGCTTCAATTCTATGATTGAGCAATATATTATAGTCATAAGTGATATTCCCTTTATAAATAACAAGGATCTGGACATAAGCTGATAACATCTTTGGTAAATATGTGACCCAAGGGGAGGATGTTCCTTTTCGGCTGTAAATTTTTTATCCGTACCAAGGTATAAAGTAACGGCCGGTTTTCTTGATGCAAAATGTTGTCTTGTTCCAGAAATCTTACTTTGGAATTGATTTCGTTTTTAGTTTTCGTTTTATCTTACACCAAGTCTTGCTGAATATACATGGTGTGTAACCAATCATTGGTGCTCAATCTTTTTTTTTTAGCATTTTAAACGCGATATCACTACGGCCAGCTGATGATATCAAAACTGCCTGAAATAGACCAAGATGATTAAACAGATACTGGCGTTGGCTATCTGGCCACTATCCAATGCACTTGTAGAAATTTTTTGATTACAAACAACGGATAAAACAAGGACCGAAAAAAAAAGAAGACAGTCAACACCTTAAAGTTGGTTTTGCATTTAAAGTTATTTAAGGGCTTGGATAGTTTTTCATACATGATTTGAAACTTTCCTATCCATTCAAAGGTACCTAAAAGCATTATACTCTTGTGAGACACGTTTAACTCGATTTTCAAGAAAGCCCACTGGTCAGAATATAACCATTTAAAAAAGTTTGATTCTGTTTTACCAAATTCGAAATAGAGAAGGGTGTCGTCGTGTACCCTCTAGAGACTTCTCCTTGCCTTTTATGCATTAAAGCGCTGGATCAGAATGAACTTGACTTGAATTGGTAGTAACTACGAAAAAGCTGGCCACAGTGTTGCCTCGACTTGCAAAATATACTAGGGAAGCTAAAACAAAGACTTGATTTTTTTTTTTTTTTTTTTAAAAAAAGGTGACATTTTCAACGCTAGACCAAATTATGGAAAAAATTGCTAGGATGAAAAAAGTATTTTATAGAGTCTATAAAGACGTAGATTGAACGTATACCACTGTCCGTGGCTTTACGGAGAACGCCACTAAAGCTCGTGGTCAGTCTCTGACATTTTGCGGTTTCAAAACCCTTGAGTATACATGAACTCGTTGATATGGTCTATAGGTGATGAAGTGAAGACTCGACAATTTTTTTAATCTTTGGATTGGGTCAGTGTAGCAAATACGCCTGGTCAGTGTTTCCTGCTTATTCATATGGTTATAGTATTGAGAAGCTCAATGTGTATATTGGATTGCATTTATGAATACAAAAATGAATCAAGGATAGTGATGTGCATTTATATACTAATGTGTGTCATCCTTGTAATAAAGAGGCATAGCAATTTCTTTTATATACACACACACACACGTATATGACCACAAGTAAGCTGAAGGAGCTGTGTTTACAAGTTGCTCTCATAGATGATCACATAAGCAACAGTGTTTTTTGGAAGGATAAATGATTCCTGGCATTTTTTTAAGAAATACATCTCTATAAACAACCGTTAATAATAGTGATGCTTGCTGGACGTGTTTTACAAAGGTAATTGTTAATAAGTGATCATCCTTTTTCCTCATTTTAAACATTCATTTTAAACATATTTTGGTGTAACAATGTCGCGTATAAAAATAGATTCTCCACTGAACTTACCAGAATGAACGTTACTTTTTCCATTGTTACCGCGGATAAAGAGTGGTAACGAATGATAAAGATACATGATGCTTGGTAAATTCACTGTGTCGTTTTATACTTGATGGTCTTGACTTTGAGCCATTTAAGGTACGTAATATTAGCATATTCAAGTATACAGAAATATCCGAACACAGGAGAAGAATGAAGTATCCTTATTTGGAAACTATTTAAAAACTTCAGCCCAGCTTGTAGAACTACTGAGAGCGTTTTTTTACGTTAAGATAGATTTACAATAGTAATAAGAGGGAGGTATAGACATACTTATAGAAGACATGCTATACCACAAATATGAAGATAGAGAAAAAAATAAAGTAGAGAAAAAAACAGGGCTTTTTTTTTTTACTTGGTTTGTTTCATTTCAGCCAATAAGTATTGAGAGTACAATATTCTATTGCGAAATACGTCATCTATTTGTGTATTTCAGTAATTCATAATTGATAAACTTGATTTTTTCTTTCTTTCCTTTTCTCTCTTAACAATAGAGAAACCAAAAAGAACAAAAAAACATAGCTTTCAAATGAGCGAGCAGTTACCTATAAAGTTCCAAGAGATTGCTCAGGTATGTTATTTCATCGCTTGCTTCATATAAAGAAAAAAAGAAAGAAGCAAAAAAACCACTTTTTTAATAAAGCGCATGTGTTTGATATTAACGTGCCATGCACACAATCTTGTGCTGTGTTTTTGTTCCTTATAGCTGACATCGCTTGGTGTCAATGCTGCGAGTATTGGCTTCAACACGCTGACGATGGAGTCGGACCGCTTTATTTGTGTGCGTGAACAAGTGAATAACCAAGGCCAAGTGGTTATCGTTGACCTCGCCAATAACAACGAAGTGACACGACGCCCCATTACTGCAGACTCAGTTATTATGCATCCCAAAGCCAAAGTGATGGCTTTAAAAGGTAAAAGAGAGAAAAAGTGCGTTTTATAGTATCAAGACTGACGGCAGCAATACATGTAGCCCAAAAACAGCTTCAGGTGTTTAACCTCGAATTAAAATCAAAGTTAAAATCACACATGATGAACGAAGATATTGTGTTTTGGAAGTGGATTGATTTAAAGACAATTGGTCTTGTCACCGAGGCATGTGTGTATCTTTGGTCCATTGAAGGCGAGAGCGGCCCGGTAAAGATCTTTGACCGACACGTTAATCTCCAAGGCTCGCAGATCATCAACTTGCGTGCTTCTGCGGATCAAAGCTGGTTTGTGCTGGTCGGCATCTCCTCCAGAGATGGCCATATCGCTGGCGCCATGCAACTCTACTCAAAGGCCCGTAATGTGAGCCAGCCTATTGAGGGTCATGCGGCTGCCTTTGCTGAGCTCACTCTTGAGAATGCACCCGCTCCCACAAAGCTCTTTTCGTTCGCTGTCCGTCAAGCCAATGGCAGTGCAAAGGTATGTGTTTATATATGATAAACAGCGGGCTTAACAAAACGAGTGCTCATTATTGCTGCTGTAGCTTCAAATCATTGAGGTTGATCATAACGAGGGTAACCCACCATTCCAAAAGAGAGCCGTCGAAGTATTCTTCCCACCCGAAGCAGCTAGCGATTTCCCCGTCGGCATGCAGGTGAGCCAGAAGTTTGGCATTGTTTATCTTGTCACCAAGATGGGCTTCATCCATCTGTACGATCTCGAAACCGGCACTTGCATCTACATGAACAGAATCAGCAGTGAAACCATGTTTGTTACTGCCGACTATGAACAGACCTCGGGTGTTGTTGGCATCAACAAGAAGGGACAGGTAAAGTAGTAGTAGTAGTAGATACAATATGCATGCTGCCGATCACATCGTTATTGTTATAGAAATGGGTTTATTAAATACAATAATATAGGTGCTTTCTGTTTCTCTTGATGAAAATAACGTCATCCCTTATATTATCAACACCCTTGGCAATACCGAGGTTGCGCTTCGTCTGGCTTCAAGAGGCGGTCTCTCTGGCGCCGACGATCTCTATGTCGCCCGCTTCAACCAATTGTTCACCAGTGGAAACTACGGAGAGGCTGCAAAGGTCGCAGCCAATTCACCCAGAGTAAGTTTAGAAATGAGCGTATATACGCAAGGGAACTGACGAAGTGGTACATAGGGCATTCTTAGAACAACAGAGACAATCGCCAAGTTTAGACAGATCCCCGCCCAGCCCAACCAACTCTCGCCCATTTTACAATACTTTGGCACATTGCTAGAAAAGGGCACCCTCAACAAGTTTGAGTCTCTCGAGCTGGCCAAGCCCATCCTTACACAGAACCGCAAGCCCTTGTTGGAGAAATGGCTGAAGGAGGACAAGCTTCAGTGCAGTGAAGAGTTGGGTGATTTTGTCAAGCAGTATGACAGTGTGCTGGCACTTTCGGTGTATTTGCGCGCAGAGGTTCCCAACAAGGTTGTGTTGTGCATGGCCGAGAACCAGCAATACGACAAGATCTTGGCTTACTCAAAGACGGTTGGATACCAGCCAGATTACGCATCTTTGCTTTACAACATTGCCCGCACCAACCCAGACAAGGCTGTTGAATTCGCCAATTCCTTGACAAACGACGAGAATGGTCCTCTTATTGAGCCCGAGAAGGTGGTTGATGTGTTCCAGTCCCAAAACATGGTGCCTCAGGCTACCTCCTACTTGCTCGAGTATCTCAAGGGCGACCGTGAGTCTGACGCCGCTCTCCAGACCCGTGTTCTTGAAATGAACTTGATCCATGCTCCTCAGGTCGCCGATGCCATCTTGGGCTCCAGCCTCATCTCTCAATATGATCGTGTAGTCATTGGTAATCTTTGTGAGAAGGCCGGTCTTTACCAGCGTGCACTTGAGCACTACACCGACATTCACGACATTAAGCGCATTATCCCATACACACATACTATGCAGGCTGAATGGCTCGTCAATTATTTCGGCAACCTCTCTGTCGATCAGACCTTGGATTGTCTCAAGGAGATGCTCAGCCAGAATTTGCGCCAGAATTTGCAGATTGTTGTTCAAATCGCCATAAAGTACTCTGAGCAACTCCAGCCTCACAACTTGATTGAGCTCTTTGAGAACTACAAGACCAATGAGGGCCTCTACTACTACTTGGGCTCGATTGTCAATGTCAGCCAGGACCCGCTTGTGCACTTCAAGTACATCCAGGCTGCCTGCAAGACCGGAAATGTCCGTGAGGCCGAGCGCATCTGTCGTGAGAGCACCTATTACGACCCCGAAAAGGTCAAAAACTACCTCAAGGAAGCCAAGCTCGAGGACCAGTTGCCCTTGATTATTGTGTGCGATCGCCACAACTTTGTGCACGATCTTGTTCTCTACCTCTACCACAACAACCTTCAAAAGTACATTGAGGTCTATGTCCAAAAGGTCAACCCCACCCGCACCCCCGAGGTCGTCGGCGGTCTCTTGGATGTGGGCTGCGACGAAGACACCATCAAGAACCTCCTTCTTTCCGTAAAGAGCGACAACGTCCCCGTTGATAAGCTCTGCGAGCAGGTCGAGGAGAGAAACCGCCTCAAGTTGCTCTTGCCTTGGCTCAACATGCGCGTGTCCGAGGGCAGCCAAGACCCCGAGGTCTACAATGCATTGGCAAAGATCTACATTGATACCAACAACAACCCCGAGCCTTTCCTCAAGGAGAACGAGCTGTACAATCCCCGTGTCATTGGTAAATACTGTGAGAAGCGTGATCCTTACCTCGCCTACATTTGCTATGAAAAGGGCCAGTGTGACTATGAGCTTATCCATGTCACCACCGATAACTCCATGTTCAAGCACCAGGCCCGCTACCTGGTCAAGCGTCGTGACCAAGCCCTTTGGGGCACCGTCCTTGTCGAGTCCAACGAGCACCGTCGTGAGTTGATTGACCAGATTGTCGCGGCCGCGCTGCCCGAGTGCACCGACCCCGATGATGTGTCTGCCACCGTCAAGGCCTTCATGACCGCCAACCTGCCCAACGAATTGATTGAGCTTTTGGAAAAGATTGTGCTCGAAAACAGCGCATTCAACGACAACAAGACGCTCCAGAACCTCTTGATCTTTACCGCCGTCAAGGCCGACTCTAGCCGTGTCATGGATTACATTAACCGTCTCGAGAACTTTGATGCCTCGGATGTTGCCGAGGTCTGTATTGGCGAGAACCTCTTTGAGGAAGCCTTCACTATCTACAAGAAGCACAATGTCGATGCTAATGCCGTTGATGTGTTGATTGAAAAGATTGGTGATTTGGATCGTGCCTATGAATTTGCTGAGCGTTCCGATCGTCCCGAGGTCTGGAGCAAGCTGGCCAAGGCTCAATTGGATCAGATGCAGGTCAAGGAGGCCATCGACTCGTACATCAAGGCCAATGACATGTCCAACTATATGGAGGTCACCCGCTCTGCTGCCATGGATAGCAAGTATGATGACCTTGTGCGCTTCCTCCAGATGGCTCGCAAGCAATCCCGTGAGCCTTTCATTGAGACCGAGCTTCTTTATGCTTTTGCAAAGACGGACCGTCTTGCCGACCTTGAGGACTTTTTGGCATCCCCCAACATTGCCCAGATCCAGGAGGTGGGTGACCGTTGTTTCCGCGGCGGCATGTTTGAGGCCGCCAAGATCCTCTACACGAGCATTTCCAACTATGCCAGCTTGGCCCAGACCTTGGTTCACTTGAAGGATTACCAGGGCGCGGTCGACTGTGCTCGCAAGGCCAACTCAACCAAGGTATGGAAGGATGTCAATGCCGAGTGTATCCAGCAACGCGAATTCCGTCTTGCCCAGATCTGCGGTCTCCATATCGTTGTTCATGCCGAGGAGTTGGATGACTTGGTCAAGATCTACGAGAAGAATGGCTACTTTGAGGAAATCATCAAGCTGCTCGAGGCCGGTCTCGGTCTTGAAAGAGCCCACATGGGTATGTTTACTGAATTGGCCATTCTCTACAGCAAATACGCCCCTGACCAGTTGATGGAGCATCTCAAGCTTTATGTCTCTCGTATCAACATGCCCAAGGCCATCCGTGCCTGTAGCGATGTGCACTTGTGGCGTGAGTTGGTGTTCCTTTACGTCAACTATGACGAGTTTGATAACGCCGTCACCTCCATGATGGAGCACTCTGTGGATTCCTGGGAACACAGTGCATTCAAGGAGATCATTGTCAAGGTATCCAACCTCGAGCTCTACTACAAGGCACTCAAGTTCTACTTGGCCGAGCAGCCTCTTTTGCTCAATGATTTGCTCTCGGTGCTTGTTCCTCGTATCAAGCATACCCGTGTCGTCCAATTGTTTGAAAAGAGTGACAACATCCCCTTGATCAAGCAATACCTGGTTTCTGTACAGGATGTCAACAACAAGCAGGTCAACATGGCCTTGAACGAGCTTTACATTGAAGAAGAGGACTTTGAGGCATTGCGTGATTCCATCGATCGTCATGATAGCATCGATCCCATCGACCTTGCCAAGCGACTTGAGAAGCACGAGCTGTTGGAGTTCCGTCGTATCTCTGCCCATCTTTACATGAAGAACCGTAGATGGAGACAGTCCATCTCTCTTTCCAAGGAGGATCGCCTATTCAGAGATGCCATGGAAACCGCAGCAGAATCAAAGGATCGCGAGGTTGCCGAGGAGTTGCTTCAGTACTTTATTGAGGTTGGTAAGCGTGAGTGCTTTGCAGCCATGCTTTACACCTGCTATGATTTGATGAGACCCGATTTGGTTATGGAGTTGTCGTGGAGACATGGATTAAACGACTTTGCTATGCCATTCATGATTAATATGATGAAGGAGCAATTTACAAAGGTAATACTAGTATATTATATATATGGGAGGAGGACAACTCTTGTTAATGATTTTGTATTTCCAGGTTACTACGTTAGAAAAGGATGTAACTGAACTTAAAGAAAAGGTAGCCAAGCAAGAGTCATCCAATGAAAACAATGGCAAGTATATAACATATAATAATAAAACCATTTCTATTTACTAACGAATAATAACATTGGTTAGCTCCTCCTCCAGTCGGTGGTATGGGCAACCCTCTTATGCTGACAGCTGGTTCACAACAGCACATGATGACTGGTGCATCGTTCTCCCCTAATCCCTCCATGGGTGGTTTCTAATTCTTTTTCCCCTTCCCTTCTTCTTCAAGAAAAGCATATCCTTCTCCCTCCCCTTTGTGATTATTTTTTTCTTATTATAATATTATTAAATAATAATACAACTTTTTTTTATTAAAAACATGCTAAACACACATCAACTGGTTGGGTTTGCTTTCAAAAAAACCTCCCAGTCATTCCAGGTGACACCGCTTGGCAAGTCCCATAAAGGAATTTCTGACGTTAGACTTGCCATATCGTATTGTTGGTACGGTAGCGGAAGTGTCTCCAATATCTTGTCTAAATCATTATCAACAAATTGTTGCTGCTGCTGCTGATCCTGCTGAGGCTCTGATGTTAACATGTCAAAATCAACGGGTGTGTTATTGGTTTGATTATTATTATGATTATTGTTACTACATATTGGTGTTGATGCAGGTGATGACGATGAGGATGACGATGAAGTGTTTGCTGCTGCTGTTTTACCAATGCCATGCGAAAGTGATGTTATAAACATATCTTCGGGTCGCGTACTTGTGATAGAATTAAAGGTGGATGCAAATGGATCACTTAATAATGATGATGGTGATGATGATGAAGCGTGTTGCATATTGCAGGCATTATTATTATTGTTAAAGTAAGGATCTTGGTTTAAATGTCGAGTTTGTTTTGCGGGTGGTGGGCTTTGTACTTTTTCTATAAGGTTATTCATCAATTGCTTAAACTCGTTCAAGCTCCTATCGGACTGTATTGAATTGCTGCGTTTTCTTCTTTCGCCAACCCGACTATTATCATCACAAGACGATTGAGGCGATGGGGTATCGACAGTTGTTGTGACAGCAAGTTGGTAGTTGGTTGCTAATGATTGCAGTACCTTGAAAATGCGGGTTTTGCTAAGATGCGCATCGTTTGTGTATACCTTTGCGCATTTCTCTAGATATTCCCGGCCTTGTTCACTCACGTAGGGGCTTTCACCTTTAGCATTATGTAAAAAGATGATGGCAGCTTGGAAGACAGTGCTTTTTTTTTTTTTTTGAAAAAAAGAAGCTATTATCAGAACAGTGTATGTATACATAATGTGTATTGTTCTTACTATGTGGCAATATTCCAGGGCAGTGCTGCAATGGTATGTCTGTCCATTTGCTCTACGGCATTCACAAGATTGATAGCGGAGGCAGTGCACACACTCAATGCTTTAAATGCGGTCATTGAATTCTCTGTTTGGCCGTTGGGTGTAATAAATGATCGATATAAAAGAATGCACAGGCAGTTATACGCCATATGGATGATGCCTAAGTAGAATAAATATACATTCCTTTGATACTAGTACAAACACTTACTAGATTCACGTGCAAACCCTTGGTTAGAATATCCCAGCTGAAGTTCTGGCGGCAAAGCCATTTTCCAATTTGTCAGATTACAATCAATCTTATTGACCAAATCCCAGTTTCTGGTTTTGCTATGCTTTGAGCGTGGCGAATAAAAGCCGACAAGAACCTGACCCAGGATTTGGGATAGCGTAACCATTTGCGTGAAGAACGAATAAACAGGCCGCTTTTCGTTGATGTTGATATCTGCCTCCTGCAGCAAGACGGGCGTTGATTCGGCGTTTTGGGTGCGATAGGTTGTGTTTACTTCGTAGTTTGAAGGCAGTTCAACGTCAAACTCGTGGTCCAGTATGGTGATTGGACGACCCAACTCTGCAGCCACCCATCTGTCAATGACGTACGTGGCATACCAGACACGCCGACGGATCTCGACTTCATGATCAGGCATATGGTCTAGGGGACAGTTTCGATGGAGACCCATATCTTGGGCCATTCTAATCGCCATACCCGTGACAAACCAGTGGCTGGTGTCACCGTCGTCACCATCCTTTGCTTCTGTAAACATGCTCATCAAGACAAGTGTCTGGATCGTACTAAGCATGGAGCGTTTATAGACAACATTGAGTAAGCGATATGATTTTTGTTGAAGGGAATCGAATATCTCCATGATTTGAGTTTCGGAATACTGGAAATCGCCTGCCCTTGTTGTGTGTGTTATGCAAAGTCTTGCTCCAATGGCTGCGATTGCCCACAGCAGGTATTTATCGGGCGGACTTGGGTTTTGAAAGTAGTATTGTTCGAGGAATTGCACCTTATTGATAATGGGACAATATGCGTGAGTGCGAGTAAAGTAGCTATTATAAGCAAGACATGTTAAGGGTGCTGGATTTATATCAACAAGGTGCTCTTTTACCTGCGAACAAGATAGTCGGCCAATTCAAGTGTCATATTGGGCACATTCTCAAACATTTCGAATCGCTTTATGGTAGGTTGTTTGTTTATGGCCAGTTTGGATGGCTCTATTTCTCTCGTCTTCATAATAATGTGCTCCTCTTCATCGTGATTCACCTTTTGTATGAACCAAGAAGGCTCCCCCAGTATATGATGCTTTTTGTTTGTGCAAAACATTTCCTGATTAAGTAAATGTATACCGGAGCTTGAACCAATGTATCGTGTACGTTCATAATCATTAATCATCATATTCTGCATTTTCTGCATGACTTGAGTCTCCATCGCTTCGTCCTCTTGTTGTTCGTGTAGCTCTTGTTGATCATTTGTTTTATCGTTGTTATTCTGGAAGTGCCTTGGGCATGTAAAGACAGACGCAGTGATTTCTTCGTCAGCTTCGTCGCTTTTTTTGGCGATATTTTTCAATAGTTTTTCCATCCGCAACACTCTACTTTCGAGTACTTCGACATATCTTTTACACATACCATAAATACATTTATCTCGTTATTCAACACTATTTATAAATTACCCTGTTGAAGGACCTCTTTTCTTTTGCTCCACCAAGAAGGTACAGTTAAAGCTATTTGCTTTGCATTTCGTACAAGGGAATCTGTCATCAGCATCGCAACGAGTCTTCTTCTTTCGGCACATGTCACAGCTACGCTTGGCCCTTGTTCTTTTTGACCTTCCAATGTCTGCTGTTTTCGGTAATACAAATGTATTTGAAGGTGCAACTGGCACCATGTTTACATTTTGGGTGGAATTCATTTATTCAGGAAAAACAAACAAGAGCACTGAAAATTGTCGAGTTTTTTTTTTATCTTAGTCATCTTGGAGGTTGGGACTGCTAAAAAATAGAAAGCACAGCGCTAACGCATGTCTTGAAAAGGGGAGAACAACTTTTCCGAAACATTACTATAAAAGGTAAAATAAGCAGCTGGATCACTATGACAATTGATAGGTGTTTACTGTACTCTTTAAGAAGTACCGCCCAAACAGCAGAACACAAGGTGATAATCGATCATCTAAATGCATGAAATCAAAGTATTTATCTTTAATCCACTATAATTTACCTCTCTTTTTTTAAATATATATAAGAAAAAAAGGTTTAATCCCCAAGAAAATTTGTTATATTACATAAGAGACCTGTTATGGAAAACATAGTAGAATAAATACCAGCAAAATTCTATTTGATAGACTCGCAAATAAAGTTGATAGACACAACGTACGTTGAATGCTCTAAAATGAAAGCTTTACCACTAAAGAAGGGAAGGGGCTCATGATTATGGTCTTTATAAAAAGCATCTTCGTTCAATGAGTCTCAGAATTGCATTTCATGAGCTTGGGTTTCTATAGTATTTTCTACCCATCATGAAACATGTTGATATGCACCGCTTAGTTTATGAAGATCATCTACTACTATTGATTGATACATGTAGAATATAGGAATATCCCAAAAGGAGTTTAAAGAAAATGTTAAATATTAGAGTGAAGGGCAGTTTAAACACTAAAAGGAATTTACATTACTTTCATAATAACTCTTGAATAATCGTTGTAGAGTTTTGATACAAGTTTTTCGTGCTTTATCAGTTTTTTTTATTTTTTTTATTTTTATTTTTATTTTCATGATCGTAGATCGTAAACATAACTTGTGGTCTTTTTTTTCTGTGCGTTAATTCTACCTTCAGCACAAGCACAAGGTGTATGAATATGGTTAGTGTTTAAAAAGCCTCTTGTAAAGCTCTGGTTTCATTGTCTTTTTTCTATAAAGAAGCAGATGACAACTGTTCTAATGCCATTTTATATAATATACCTCTCTTACTCTTTTGACATGTAGGTAGATATAAGTAACCCAAGCTGGTATTCATGGATACAGTGTTATACGAGCCCAAAACATTCACTTCAAGATTCTGCCATCATTTTGCAGTATCCAAATTCAAAAAAAATCTCTCATCGTTGATATAGTAAACAATAGGTTTTTTAATAATCACATTCCAAAAAAAAAGGGACTGAAAATACATGTTCACCAAGTTGTTTTTCTATTTCTATAACTGTGATGGACCTCGTCAGCATTGCCTTTAGCCCATTTTCCGTGTGAAAGAGGTAAGCCTTCAATGCTCTCCATATCTACTTTTTGATGGTTAAAAGGCCAATAAATTAAACTAATACTAAACATATTTATATATACATCTAATCAATTACCAGTTCCATGGTTAACCTAGCACCTTTTTTTTCAGTCTGGACTTTACGTTATCTAGTCATATTGATGGCAATACATAAGGCCCCTTACAATGTATTGGTTTGATCAATCTTTTTTGAATCACATTTTTTAGAATAAATAAATAATAATCATTATAACCTGATCATGTCAATACCTTATTAGATAAATACTTTTGATACCCCCCATCGTCCAGCCGGATCATGTCCAATGTCATCCAAAGTTCTACGGTCTTCAAAAAGATCCATAATATCGACAGGTTTGAAAATAAAGTGAAAACACTAATCGGCTCTATCAATCTGTAGCCATTTAATGAGCTCAGCTTTCTTCATATTATATTTTTTCTAAATAATACCACCTTCTAGCTAATCTGTTTTACTCGAGCATTATTGGCTTTCATAGTCTATCCAGTCTCGTGTTCTTGAATATTCTGTGTTTTAAAAGTCGTAGGTCGAAAGTAGCACACTATAACTCACGTACATTATACAGTTCTTCCTGTCTTGAGAATCTTTATTGGCAAAAGTGTGTGCTAACCCCACCTTTTCTTTTCCTTTCAGGTTCTGACTACTCTGTCGAGTGTACAACTCTCAGTTGGCATTCCAATAAATAGTGAGGTTAACAAAAAGATTCACTCAATTACATTTGTCTTTGGAAGGACAAAGCACTTAGTGATTACTCGTAATAAAAAAAACTGTTACAGAATAAAGCTATAAAGAAGAAAAAGAACAATATGTAATCAAGATAAACATATAAATAATACATATTCTGCATGTTTATCAACATTACATTTCTTGTCACTCTTTTGGTATCTAATTATTAAGCCTTACCTTTCTTTCTAAATGATAGCTTTATTCCATTCATCAAAGATACCAGCAATTTGTTTACAGATATTATCTTTCCTCTGTGTTCATTTCTAATAATATATTTATGTTTGTCAAGCATCATGACCATGCCAAAAGAGCCTCCAGATAATACCAACCACCAACTAGCAAAAGTTCCTCAAATTGCAAGAGAATCTCGCAAAAAAAAAAAGAGATGTAAAGGAAGCTCGAGTTATGAATATCAGATTCTTGCAAACTGTTACATTTCTAACAATCTAGTAACCCATGCATAAATAGTGTAAGAAAGAAGACCAAAACGCCTGGAGACAGGCACTGAAAACGCAAATAGCAATGCTGCTCGTAAATGCCAAAGGTACTATCCACTGGAAAAAATCATTAAATTCTGACAGTGGGGTTTATCAGTACACTGTTAGTACGTCTCAGGAGTATTTTAGAAAACCTGGAACAAATATATTTTTCGATTAAGCTGTATTCGAAGTAATTGAACAAGCGAAAATAAGAGAATTACTTAAAAAAGTACGATGCTTTCAACAGCGACACTATCTTTGAATAAGCGATAAGTATTGTGCTTTATAATAAAAGAAAAGAAAGGAAAAAAGAAACCAATAAGAAGCAAAATTAACACAGCACTTTCTCCTTCTTCTTTTATTAAGCATTGCGCTCGAGAGATCAAGGTCATTTCAAGAAATTAAACACATGTGACTTTTTTTAAATACAAGAAGAGCTTATTTTGGTTTATTGAGCTTACTTCAGTGTGCTACTGTATTCAAATAAGCAACAAAAACAAATAAAAAGAGAGCATAATTTAAGGATATCTTTACATACACGACAAAATTCACGACAAATATTAATTAGAGTGACGTCACTCTAATTTTCGATTTACTTATACCCTCGAACTCTAAGAGGAATTTGAAAATGAGAAAAAAAGACAAATAGTCACAAAATAAACG
>VCJI01002244.1:8951-19256 GCA_024139395.1 Backusella morwellensis
AATAACACGGCCGAGTTTTGGTGACAGACAATTGACGGGCGATGACAGACGAAACCACTGCAAAGACCGTGATTATTTATTTCATTCCAGTAAAATTTGTTCCTCTTCTTCTCCATCTTTTCTATATTCTCCTTCGTTGTCTTCATCTTTTTATTGTGAACGACGAACCTATTAGTAATTTCTGAGAAATTTGCATTGTTTTGGCTGGTAACCCTGACCGAACCACCATCTATTGAAGGGGCCTTTCACTTTGTGGCCTTTTTGGGGGAAGGAATCTGTTCAAAGAAAGAAAAATGTTAATATCCTGTATATCTTTTGGATACGATCTCAAGTACCTCTTTTAGGCCTTTTACATAGTCAACCATATCGCCAGGCACCATCTCTTTATTAAGGATCTCGGTAAGATCATTTTTGAATTTATCCTCCGATGTTGGCTTTTTGTGCTTCTTGCCGGCGAGGAAGTTTGCCTATAGACTATGACTAAGAAGGTTCCAGTCTTTGGCTTGAACAATTGTGAAAAAGTCAATGGAGCGCTTAGTTATTTTTTTTTCTTCAACTTGGCTCGAGGAACCTTTTAAGCCAGTCTCTTTTGAGAACAGGTCACCATGATAAACAGATAACCCCTGTAAAAGATACATGAGATGCTTAAAGTCGGATTTATACAAATCTAGTTTTTTGTTATAAAATAATGCATACCGTTATATCCACTACAAATTAAATTAGAAAAGCGTCAATGGGTTTCTTATCGTATATGTTCCAAAGTGATGTTAATAATATTCCTACCTTTTGTAAAGAATCAAACTCACTTTAATCCCTTTTTTAAAGTCATTTTGATTGTTGTCACAAATAAAAGAACTGAACCATGAAGAATCATAGTTTACTATTGGAAATAATAACAGTAAAAGTAAGTATACGTATTAGTGTATGCCCTATTTCATCAAAAGTATATATCTTACTATATTTTGAGGTAGCTGGTTTCACACTGACGAGGAGTAGAGGAGTATGTATGTTGTCGAGCATATTCAAGTGAGAGAAAGAAAGAGAAAAACAAGTTTCCCCTTTCTATATTTATCCCCACAATAATGAGTCAGGGGGCTCTTTCTCCTGGTAAATTATAGAACAATGAAAACACGCAACCAATCGTAGAGAATACAGACTTGAATGGAATACATGTTGAGGAAATGTCCGGTTTAATAGTCTTTCATTGCCTGGTGTCTGTCTAGTATCTGTATAATAAACTAACACCTTATTACTTTGATTTGTCAAAGAAGATGGAATCATTGTGTTTTTTTCTTCTTTCTTTGTATGATTGTCTATATTTATCTTTTTATATATGGAAAAATATGGCTTTCTTTTATTAAAGGAATCCTACATTTCAATTTTTGGTACTTTGTTGTAATTCTTTACTGTATACTGCTCTTTTTTAAAGGATTAGACCAGCAACAATTTCATATACTATTAGGTTGTTAAGGTATCATAACGTCATCCTTACTTTTACAAAAATAACGAGCTTAATTATTTATCCATTAACTTTATTGATAACCAGATATCATTGTCGATGATAAGTTATAAAATATTAAATATTAATAGAAACGTAAATGACGCACTTTCTATTTGCCACTGCTAAAAATCAGGGAATTTATCGCGATACAAGTCGTTTTGCGGAGTGCCATATGGAGCATAGTCTTCTGCATATCTTTCAAAATTGCTTGAGTCACCTGTACTTCTAACAGGTGGAATGTATGGTGGCTTGATTTTATGTTGAGCCAAGAGATCAAAATCAAGTGAACTAAACCATTTATGCTCCATAATATCACAGTAGCCTCTCTTTAAGTTTCCGTAACGTCGAGTGAGGTCTGTTGTGAGGAGATGTTTGAGTAAATCTTTTGCGGCAGAGTCAAAAGATAATGGGTACTTTGGCTTTGTCGATAAAATCTTTTCATACAATTTGATATGATTGTCGTCGTAAAATGGTGGATATCTATTATATGAACATAATGAATCAATTTAAAAAAATTTCTCAAACAGGTATAGTCTACATAATATTGAATTACCCAGCCAGCATTTCATAGATAAGAATTCCAAATGCCCAATAGTCGGCTGCTTTCCCATACCCTTTCGTTTGAATGATTTCAGGTGCTGTAAATAATACGTTAAAGCACTGATACTAGTCTACTTTTCTGGTCATTATTTTACCCACCTAAATAATCTGGGGTGCCACAAACTGTCCATGTTCTATCATGAACTCGTTTTGCAAATCCAAAATCTGTTATTTTAATGTGGCCATGGGCATCGAGTAGCAAATTTTCTGGTTTCAAATCTCGATAAATGATATTGTTGTCGTGCAAGTACGATATCGCTAAAAGCACTTCACCAGCATAAAATCGAGCCGTGTCACTTGAGAATTTCTATTTTACTTAAATGGTAAGTCATTATTTATAGAGTCGCGTGAATTGTTTTTTTCTCTCACCTTTGATCTTCTCAGAACACTAAATAACTCCCCTCCTGGAACATAATCCATGACCATGTAAAGATTTCCGTCATCCTGAAAACTTGACCACAAATTAACAATAAAAGGGTTTTTGATCGAGGTGAGAATGGCACGCTCATCATTGGTATGTTCGACTTGTTTTAGTTGTACAATCTCGGCTTTTTTAAGGACTTTTAATGCATAATATCGTTTGTTTATCTTGGATCGGGCTAAATGAACTCTTCCGAATGAGCCTGTACCAAGTGTGCACTGTATATTGAAATCGGATAGTTTTAGCTTTATGTTTTGGTGTCGGCAATTGTAACGTCCCGAGTTACTAGAGTCCTCTGATAACGTTTCTCCATCTATGCTTGACTTACTGCTGGAGTTTAATGTATTAGATGGTGTTTTCGGCGGTGTTGATGGGAGTTTCTCAGGGTAAAACGGCGCTAAAATACGAGTAAGAGATGACTACAGGACATATATGTGTTATTTATATTAATATTAGTAAGTCTACTAACTATAGTTTGTAGTGTGTATCGAGGTTTCTGGTGAGTGCTCTTGTTCATTTTTTGAAGGGGACTTGTTGTTAAACTCTTGGCTAAATTTTTTTAATGATAATGGTTCAGTGTCAGTAGGACCAACTGAAAAAAATTCAACATAATATAATGAATATTAGTATGTAAATCAGGGGTAACAAATACTACTTGAAAACCATCTCTATTTGTTTATTTACTTGCAGGTTGCTCGACAAAACTATCTATTTTTTCCAGCTTATGATGAAAGATGAATTTTGGTTTTGCTTTATCGAAAAACTTAGTTATAATGGTAGTCATATTTTAAGATAGAAAGAAAGAAAAGTGAAAGGAAAATGGAACAAAGCCGAAAAGGTCTGTTCAACAATATTTATTAATTGATGTTCGGAATCTCAAAATGACTCAATCGTCATTGCATGACGAGAAAAGAACACTATGTTTTTTCTATTTCTTGAATAGAAAAAGGTATACATACGTGTGTATATATTGATAATCTCGTGGTTACTTTAATATATAGAGCATTTAATTATATACAGCTTTATGGTGAAAAGTGAATGCAAGTTGTTAGAGCTACGCAGTCACCAAGAGTAGGTTGACTTATAAAATTGATTAGTAGCTATTGCAAGGACATGTTATGAGCACATGATCATAATAAAGGTAGTAGATTAGATAATGATGTGTTTTCAACAGAATAACGTCATTTAAAAATGTTAATAATAAGTAAATTATCTGTATATAAAATCTTTATCATTGGTCTTTTTTTTTTGGTTTAAATCGCGAAGAAAGATATCACGTCACGGCCAGTACCATAAAGTTAACACACCAAAATTTAGCCATTACTTATGTTTAAACTAATTAATGATACCGATAAACAGGCTGTCAAATCAAATCCTGATTGATATGGCTCGGTATGTAAAGTGATATAAGAATTTAGGCTCGCATGGTTCTACTGTGTCCTTTTATTCTGAAGAGACTGTGTTCTATCATTGACTCCAAAAATTATATATGATCATTTCATATACTTTCTGCATGCAGCATGTCTAATTCCCTTGGTGCATTTCTCTATACCAAGAGACTTCTACGACATAATTAAACACCGAAGCCAACAAGTTCAGTTTAAAAGCATCTATCTAGATTCCAGTGTAGTTTCAATTGTTGATCTCCTTTTCATCGAATATAAATTAAATTCTTACATCCCAAGCAAACGGTCTGTTTGATCCAAGACTGCATATTAAACTTGTTTTAATTAAAAAGTACATTTGTACTAGTCAATGCATTAAATGATAACACTATTATAAATTATAATATCAACAGTAATATGCATTTAATGTATATAAAATCACATGCACTATGAGAAAAGCACTTGTTCTTTTTACTGAAATGCGTGGGAATATTATATTTTCAAACAAAGTAGCTACAACACATTTTGCTCATAATTTAGCAATTATTGCCTAGTAAGTACATATTAAACCAATAATGTAGAATTTCTTTGATCATCATTTTGTATTATTTATATCATATAAATAAAGCTCTATTAATGGAATATCTTCCAGCAAAAACAGGTATATTGTTAAAACTCTGGCGTAATGTTTGTGATACACGTGAGTTTAGCAAGATAAACTCCTTATAAGCACGGATTACCCCCTTTTGTTTTTTTTATATCACTATTATAACACTGTTGTTGATGAGGAGAACAGCGAAGAAATTAAATGATACATCGGATCGTTGTTACTGCAATGACTACGAATATTTGTCTATGAACTACCTGGAGTGACTGATGCTAGATACAGTCAGTAGTACATAAATGTATTCTATTATATTAACTTGTATGTTTTGTTCTGGAATTGGTCTTTTTTATAGTATTGTATGTAAGTTCCCTATCTCCTTGTCTCATTTTTTTTTTCGCATGATAAATAATGATGAAAGCAAAATTCTAAAAATTAAAGCGATATCCAGCGCTCATATAAGGATTACCAACACAAGCAAATGATTTTTTCTTGTAAATATCATTCAGAGCTGTAAGAAGATCTTGATCAGTGATTGAAAAAAGGTTTATTTCCATTGTTTGTCGATTCGTAATAATGACATTTCAATCCTTCATTAAATGTTGCACAGGATTTTATTTCCAAGGCGTAGGTGTAAAACTATTGTTTTGATGTGGCTAAATCCCTAAATTTGTGTTGGCTAAACTGCATACAGCTGTCCTTACACAGCTGAAATCCGAGCAGATCAACCTACAGCTTTGTTATTTGTGGTGGACCATATCAGGAAAGAGAATATACGATGGTATCAAGGAGGAAGCGATCGACTGTACACATTGCAAAGATAGAGGTAGAAAGAGGCGTATTTTCTCTTAATAATGGCGTTGCCAACTCTAAAAATAATGCAGAATCCCCCTTTCGGCAACACTAAATGCCAGAGCGTTTGACCAATGAAAATCAAAGATGCAACTTCTCCATACATTCCCTTTCCTCACCCAATCATTATTAGCTCCTTGATATAAAAAATAACTAGGTTTATTCATTAATATTGAAAAAAAAAGACAAAAAGCAATCAGGCAAATTTTTCTGAGCTAGTAACCACAGAAGTATCAGTGTCCTCGATAGCTGTATACACGACTATCTGGCGTGATAGTTTCAACAATAATGGTGTGGCTATCAAAGTAATTGATGTTACAGCAAGTAAAACATAGTATAACTCCCGAGAGATAATATTTAGTTGTTTTGCACGAGATGCTAGAACAAAACCGAATTCGGATACCTGTGCCAGTGCAATTGCCATTTTAGATGACTTGAAAATATCAAGCTTAAATAAACAGAGAACAATGCAGGTGGCTATATATTTGAATGCAATAACACCGATGGATAGACCTAGTAAGAGGGCGGCCTCGGATGCCAAAAAAGAGGGGTAAATGTGTAAACCAATCGAAGCAAAAAATAAACAAGAAAAAAGATCGCGAACAGGTTCAATGACAGAAAGTGACGTTTCAAACATGCCTTTGCGAGATCTTATAATCATACCGGCTGCGAAACATCCTATCTCCATCCCCAGACCAAGATACTGAGACAGTGCTAATAAAGTCATGCATATGGTCAGTGTTGCTAGTAGCATCAACTCATTATTTTTGAAGATCGATTGGAAGACAGGGATCCTCTTGATTATGGGTGACACAAGGGGTATGAGCTTGATAATACCAAAACAAATACCTCCAAACACACTAAATGAAGCCGAAAGTTTTATAACAGCAAAAAACACCTGTGCTCCAGATTTTGAAAGAGCTGGTATTATAGCCTATAGAAAGCACCTTAGTCTATATTAAATTTATAATGGTTCCCTTAAAATTCATTACCAACATAAAACCAAGGATAACATCCTGCATCACCAAGAGCCCATAAAGATGCTCTAATTGCTCAAGATTAATACATTTGGCCACTACCGCAGTTGAACTTAAACTGACACATGCGCCCACAAATATAGACTCCTTTACTGAGGCGCCAATGCAACACCCCAATAGTACGAAAGCCGCTACAATTACTATAAGGAGAGTCATGGCTCCTCCCAACGCCAACTTCCACATCTTTTTTAACTTCTCCAGTGAGAACTCAAGACCAAGCACAAAGATGATTAAAACCACACCCAATTGAGCCAGTGTTTCTACTTGGATTAGTTCCTTAAGCAAACTTGGATTAGTGTCGGTGTGATTGTAAACAATGCATTCTTTACCTGAATAAGGTTATGGCAAGGTGGGCCAATCAAAATGCCCGCAAGAATGTAACCAAAAAAAGCTTGAAAAAAATAATCGATCGACACGTCAGACATTCCAATCCACATCAAACAAATAGCAATTGCTTACCAGGCAAATAGACCAAAGAAAATAACCAACCAAGTGTAAAAGACGCAACAAGAATTAGGATAAGATCGTATAATAATTGTGTATCTAGCAAGATAATGACGTCAATTGATTTCAAGTTCGGAATTGCCTACTTTGTATTACCTTCAATTATAACTGTTGTGTCAGACGGACGCATTAAAATGTATTCGTTGTGGTCATGATCTAGTAATGTAACCACAGAATCGTCAACATCCTCAGCATCTTCAATTTTCAGAACAGTCTCCATGACAACGTCGCTTCCAGTTGGATACGCTTTATCGTTCTGCAATCCCTCTTCTAATTGATCCGCGTTTTCACTCACTTCATTTAATACATCTTGAAATGCTTCATTCAGACTGTCATTCCGCTCTACAGTAAGGGCGTCTGACTCATTTTTTAACGCTTCTTGCAATTTTTCAAGCTCATATTGGAAGTCGAACGTTAGTTGAAAGGCTTTGCTTTTGAATTCGCTATCTTCGTAAATAGTATCGTTATAAACACTTAGAATGCTGTGCATGTAATCTTGAAAGAGTAAGAATTCGTCTAGTTTGGCATTAGCTTGCAACTGGTCACGATTAGGAACAAGCAAAAGGGCTGACTGGTTCCTTTCTAATTCTAGTTGCGTTTGGTGTTGTAAGGACTGGTTCCATAAAGCGGTAGTTGGCGACGTAAGCTATTTTGGAATATTAAAATTTAATGCAAAATGTATTGGTTATAGAATGTATTTACATGTAAAAGTGGCGTCACTGCAGAGGCGACGAATAGATTCGATGCAATACCGAGGAGTATGGTGCAGGAATAAAATATCATTGAGGAAGATGAACAAAAAGAAATAGGGGGTGAGTAAGGCTAAATAAAATGAATTTAATTGGTCATCCACCTCACGTAGAATCGCTCCTCTTATTAAGTTTATATTTTAAAATTACCCCCCTTATCAGAATATATAAATACGACATGATTTTGTAATAATTCTCTTTTTTTTTTTTTATTAATTAATTCTCACATTTTACTTTACTCTATATTAAGCTTTTTTCTTTTCTTTTCTTTTCTTCCATTTTCCTATGCCTTCTATTCATCAAGAAACTTTACCTATTGGTACTTATATCGACGATCTCGAAATCACCAAAGTCTTGAGCGTAGGTGCTTATGGTCAAGTTTATCTTGCCAGAAATCCCAACAATTTCAAGCGATATGCCATCAAATCTCTCCCACACAATGGTCTCGATGCCTATCAGATCGCATTTCAGAGAAATGAAATCTTGCTGCACTCACACTTATCCGATCACCACAATATCATCAAGCTCGAAAAGGTTGTACAGACCCCAAAATGGACACATGCAGTACTTGAATATGGATCGGAGGGAGATCTTTTTTCTGCAATTACTGAAAAGAATCTTTACCATGGCAATCACTCTTTAATAAGACACGTATTTTTGCAGCTCATTGACGCCGTACGCTATTGTCACGACAACCACATCTATCATCGTGATCTCAAACCAGAGAACGTGCTTATTTTTGATCATGGTCGCACCGTTAAACTTGCAGACTTTGGTCTGGCCACAACAGAATCTGTTTCTACTGAATTTGGATGCGGTTCTACATTTTACTATTCGCCCGAATGCCAGGGTGGTCTTGATAAGAAGAGAAGAGCAGGTTATGCTACAGCACCTAATGACGTCTGGGCTCTTGGTGTGATATTGATCAATTTATCTGCAGGTCGCAACCCCTGGAGCCAGGCGTCTTTAGACGATGATACGTTCTGCGCCTACCTCAACGATCCAAATTTATTGCTGAAGATCCTTCCAATTTCACAAGAACTAAACCAAATTCTTAAACGTGTTTTTTGTATTGATCCATTGAGACGCATCTCACTCGACGATCTTTATGCTCGCATTCAGCGATGCAAGTACTTTACTCGTACAGCCGAGGTTACCAAATATGAAATGGCGTGCAAGCGTATCTCCGTACCCAAAAAACTAGATACTAAACATCATGTTTCTAGTCTACCTTCTCCTCCTGATACGCCACAAAATCTTTCCTCTCAATCCAGTTTAGCAGATGATATTGACCTCAGGGTATCCATTGCAGTCTAAACGGCTTCCATTTCCTTCATTTATATTCTCTTTCATTTCTCCTGTATTCATTTTTATTCTCAACATTACCCCTATACCCTTTATCTTGACTACTTTTTATGCCATTTTTTCTTGTTTATAGTATGCTATTTATTATTGTTATTATGCTTTCAGTTGTGTTTATCTAAGCTACAAAGTTGTAAATTATCTTATGTACATTTTTTTTACCATTGTCGTTGTATAAATAAAATATATTTGTCGTTCTAAAAAAGTTTTGTCTTTGTTTTGAATAAGTGTTTTGTATTGGGTATAATTCATTTTGTTTGTCCTATATATTATACTTCCATCATACAATCTTAGTTGAATATACGACATGGTATATTAAAATAGTATGCTTTGGTGTAATATTAAATATTTGAATTATCCTTTGCTTAATGAAATAATATGTAGATCACCAAAGATACCGTGAAGCACTCCATAAACTTTAGGATATATATTTTTACATGTACGTGTACGTGCTTATAATTTTAAGAAGTGAATCTGACTTATATAGTTTTGTCTCACTTTTATTATCCTCCTTTTTTTTATTTATATCTAGGAACGATCTAATCTTGTGTTGGTCATTCAAAGGTGTAAACCAGATCAGAACAAAGTATCATTAAAAAATTGCTTAAGGTATCATAGTCAACCTAATAAATTCAAAAATTAAAAAAGAGTATAGTGGAAGGAGAAATGAGGCAAAATAAAAGACTTTAGCTGGCATATGTCTTGTGCTGTTATCATAGACTTGACAGTCATCTTGTGAACAATTCACTTCATTTTCATTTTCTTAGAATAAACATTATACAAGAATCTGCTCTAAGCTAATTAACTCGTCGTTTGATGATCAACTAAATATAGTTATAGTAATATATAATTCTGTATTTTTATTCTATAGAAGTGGCGAATAAACCCAGCACTCTGGTACAATTATAAACAGGAAGGAGCATTTGGCTATCATCTTTTTTTTTATCTCCAGTTTGATTTTTCGAAGACAGATGTCTATTGCTTTCGTTTTACAAATATCGGTCCGTTGATCGTTTGTATTAGATGATCTGACATTTCTTTCTCCTGTGCACTAAACCCATGTCAACGCCTGTGAAGATTCCCCCTTTTTGACAAGTAAAGTCACAGAATTGATTCCATAAATCGAAGCTATTAAACTTATCCATTGATCAAACCTTCTCATCTGAAACTTTTTTTTTTCGTTATGTGAAGTTTGTAAAACTTATTCAATAAAAAGAAAAACAAAAATCTTTGCATCACTCAAACTTTTTTTAAAAATCCAAATTAAATTTAAAAAAAAAAAAAAATACA
>VCJI01002244.1:19276-40077 GCA_024139395.1 Backusella morwellensis
CTTTTTTCTCTTTTTTCCCTCTCTTTTTTCCTTCTATAATAATGTATTATTATTAATTAAAAAATATACAAGACACAGAATTAACAATTAATAATTTAATTACTATTCTCTAATGGAGACTAATACTTTAACAAATTGTATGTTATGAAAAGATTTGAGTTCAAAAAATATATATTGATGCACTAAAGTTTACTTTAGTGCCTGCGGTGCGTCTCGCTTCTGGAATCGAACCACAGCATAAATGGCCATTGTCATCTACAAATGAAACAAAGGTTGAAAATGCACCAAAATTGATTGAAATGAGTCCTGTTCGAGGTGACGAAAACACTGTCATTACAGTTGTTGTACAAGCACTTCCGCCCCAAATTCCAGCCAAATTAGCCTTTAATAGTCTGATGGTCGACACCAAGCAAATGCAGGCACAAGGAATCACATCACTTGTAGCTAATGTTCCATCTTTAGAACAAACTCACGCCACTGGAAATAGTGTACCTGTCAGTATCTGTTTTCTTGATAAAGATATGGTAACAGAAACTTGGCTAGTCGCAGATTTTACTTACGAAAGTAAAGAAGGAAAACAGGGACTTGTAGAGGATGCATCTAACAAACGTATGAGCAATACATTTCAAAAAGGTAAATACAAATATATATAAATCAAAAAGTTATGATTGATGATTAATAACTGATAAAAAAATAGATGCTACTGATCTATTCAACTCTCCTGCTTATCAAAATTTTTATTCACCTATCAATTCAAATTATGGATTCGGAGCTCATGTACAATATCCTATTGGTTATCAGAGAGATTTTTTCATTGACAGTAAGCATATTTATAGTTATTTTCTTAAATGCACTTTTATATTTAATTTATTAAACGATATAATAAGCAGAGTATAACCAACGAGAGGAAATAAATGGTTTCAGCATTAATAATAATTTATTCACACCTCCTGCTACGGATAGCTTTACAAATATGCTAGCGAGTGAGAATGAAATGATGCATCAGAATTACGCTCCTCCTCCACCTACTACTGCTAATAATGTAGTTCTTTCTTCCACCACAATTAACGAAACACCATATATAAAATCTACTTCACATACACCTACTGCTTCTGTTGCTAATTATCAACCTTACCCAGGCTTAGTCAGTAGAGCCAACTTGGAAATAGCCGGTGATCTTGACAGTATGACAAAGAGCTGGAATCCGGAAGAATGGGAAAGTCGTCGCCGATTAGTTCAATTCTGGGGCAAGCAGCAAGGTAATAGAATAACTTGTAGTTTTGAGCCTGTTCCACAAAGCGAACGTGCCTGTAACAATAGTAATATTGTTGTCTCCTGCATCTACTGGGTTGAACAAAATGACTTCTTTATTACATCAGTTGATTGTATTTATCTTTTGGAGTGCTTAATGGATATTCGCTTTAGTGTAGAAGAAAAAAATCGCATTCGTCGTAATCTAGAAGGCTTCCGTCCATTTACAGTAAGCAAATGTAAACCTGAAAGTGCCGAGTTTTTCAAGGTTATCATGGGTTTCCCTAACCCAAAGCCACGTAATATTGAAAAAGATGTCAAAGTGTTTTCATGGAAGACACTTCCTTATGCATTGAAAAAAATTGTCACTAAATATACTGCATCCACACACAATAATAACTCAAAAGCACACCCTAGATCAACAGCTTCTCGTAATACATTGGCTACATCTCTAACTGCACCTCCTACTCCCAATGATGATATCTACCAACGTCCTACTCATAGTTATCCAAATACTCCTCACAATTTTGCAGATATGAAGACATATTTTGATCATGTCAAACCAGAACACAATTAATATTAAATAAATATATGTTTATTTATAAATAAACTGCTCGAAACTGAATTAAATACCATACTAAGAGTGATATAACAATTAATACTAAACCAATAGATGCTTTAGCCATAATACGATTCCAATGGCAATATAATGATATATGATTTGGAACTTGCGGATTGGATGAACTAGGTAGCCAAAATAACCTTGAAGAAGTCTTACCATTTGCTAATAACGAAGGGTGAACAACCATTGTCTGTTTCTCCTCATCTGTCTGTGCCACCCTTAGTACATAGCCACCAACCCACCAGCATGGAAAAAACAAAAAACCAAATAAAAATAATAAAGATTGACGATGAAATGTAGGCAAAATAACGGGCTGCTGATAAACAACGGCTGATGTTTGGCTAGCGACCGAGGTCAAAGTGGAAATGGTTGCCAATGTCTGTCTACGCGACGTTCTTTTAGGTGATTTCCATCTTGGTGAAGGAAGTACATGCATTTGACAAGTCCAGGTGCTACGTCTATTTTTTTTACAGTAATCATGCCATGATGTTTTCTTTCTTGGATAGCTTTTGCGATGATGATATTTTATATCCAACATATCGAGAAATATGATGTGAAAAGAAAGAGAAAGAAATATAAAATATCGAGAAAAGTAATAAAAGCTTCATTTTCTATTTTTTTCAAGAAAAAAGCTTAATAAAAATATGAGGTTTTCTCCTTTTATAAAATATTAATAATGGAAAATATGGATGATTGCAAGTGATAAGCACTGATTAAATAGGGGCGTTACTAAATATGCTTTATTTTTAAAGGAGAAAAAAATTATGAATATTTTTGCCACAAATGAATAATTATCTAAAATATTCGATATTTTATCTTATTGACAGCTTCTTGTCAGAGTATGTTTATTGATCTTGGTAGATCAAAGTTATGTATATTTTCTTGTTTTTGTGCTTCTTGTATAAGGTTTATTTAGTATTTACACTTGAAGAATTGTCCAAATCATCTGCAATTGGTACCATAATTACTGGATTGAATCCCTACCATTTATAAACAGACTAAAGATCTTAATTTACGCTATAGTTGGAGTGAGGAACTGTTATAATATCTAACCCATCATTTTATAGAATCATTCTACAATTATCGGAATATGAAATGAAGAGCATATGATTATTTTGACAGATTGAAATAGACTATCACTGATCTATTAATTATCTTAAAAAATGGATGGACAAGAATTTCATTAAACAGAATCTTGAGAATAGCAGTGGCTGGTAAAAGTAGAATATTTCCCAATACATATATATCTTTAGTTATGTCGTTTTATGTCAATTCTCGAAATATTGTATGCTTTGACTATTAAGTTCAGTCTGATGCTCTATCATACATGGTCATTTGATCATCATGATTGTACATGATGATCCATATCACTACTGATAACTTTTATTATATTCTAACCACATATTGGCTGGTGGATGGCTATTCCTCCATTAATAGGCTTGAGGCTCAACTATCTAATAATTATTTGCACTATATCAAGTCGTCATATGTACATATTCACTTTCTAATTATTGATTCTATTCTATTACATATTCTCTTCAACTACTAACAGTTGTTTTGTTTAATATTTACTATTTTTGAGTAAACAATTTCTCAATGTGAGCTTTAATATCACAAATTCATTGGTCGTCAAATAACAACGCATTCTTGACACGAAACGCGTGTCGCGTAATAAAAAAGAGCGATTTTTTATTAAAAAAAAGTTTGTCGTCATCAGTTGAGAAAATAAAACGAGCCAAACAGTTTTTCTTTTTCTTCCTTTTTTTCTTCCTTCAAAACAAATTTATTAAAAAAGTGAGTAGTTATTATTTTCTTTTATGCTATGAAAGATACCTTTTATTCATTATCAACTTCCTTTTAACAGTGACTGGACGCGGAAAAGGCGGAAAAGGACTTGGAAAGGGAGGTGCTAAGCGCCATCGTAAGATTCTTCGTGACAACATTCGTAAGTAAAATCTCATCTACTGGGTTTAGTTTTGTTTTGATTTTAAATTATTTTCAAATACACAGAGGGTATCACTAAACCTGCTATTCGTCGTCTTGCTCGCCGTGGTGGTGTTAAGCGTATCTCTGGTCTCATGTAAGTACTGATAGCTTTTTATGTGTATCTCCATATATTCATTTATCATGAAATAAACTAGCTATGAAGAGACCCGCGGTGTCTTGAAGGTTTTCCTTGAAAACGTCATTCGTGATGCTGTTACATATACCGAACACGCCAAGAGAAAGACTGTCACCTCATTGGATGTTGTCTACGCTCTCAAGAGACAGGGCCGCACCCTTTATGGTTTCGGCGGTTAAATAGCTCTTAAATAACTCACAAACACGTTAAATAGCCTGCATAATGCTTTACGAGTAAGATATTGTTGAGATTCATATTCTCTCTTGTTTAAATATCATTGTTAAAAAACCAATAAAACCAATAAACACTGTTTAAATATATTGCAATAATTTGTTCATTGAGTACTTATAATTGAAAGTGAGCTATCCTACAACGATTTAATAAAAACATGCATGTGTATTGCGTACATTTGCACAGTCAGACGATTTTTTACTAAAGAGTACGGCTTTACTGAATCGAATCGTAGTCCAAAAATGCATTGATATAGCACCAACGAATATGTTGTTCTTTACTGATTTAACCGATAGGATTATTGTGTACTTATATATACATGAATAAAGGAGGAAAGAATATAAAAACACACCCATAAGATCATCAACCTGTCTACCAATTTAAATTCTTATAAAAAATCTTCTCACTCTTACTCCTTTTTCTTTAGTTTAAAAAAAAAAGGTTAAAAACTGAGATAAACTTTTAATTTGACTAAATATACGGACACATGTAAGTATAATCAAACAAAGTCAGGTATATTAACATCCATTCACAGAAAGGTAAGTATAAAATGGACATGTGAAATATCTGTACCAATAGTGAAATTAATATTTTAATATCATTTCTCTAATTCTGCATGGAATCTTGAAATAAAAAGATTGATCAAGGTTTACAGAAGAAGCACAAATAAATCCCTGATGATTATCTAATCGATTAAACCTACTTATTGGCGTAGAATTTTGCATCGTCTCCTTATACTTGTTCATTAGAATTTCTAGCTTTATAATATAATGTTATGTAGACGAACATTGAATGCAATAGATATTTGGGGTATGCTATATAGTCTACTCAAGGTGATGTGAATGCATTGAATCCACCATTTTTAATTGAATTCAGAATAATATAATGTAATAGAGGCAAGATTTTATATTAAAAATCTTTCTGTGAGAAAGGAATAATTCTAAAAATGAGTGATCCAAGATCTTTTACATACAAATGAAGAGTGCGACTATACCATAAAAGCATAGCTCCTTACAGTTTTCCTCGGGATGGTCCGTTCAGCCACAAGTATATAAAGTTGATTAAGTCATTATTCTTTTTTTAATTAAAAGAATACCGATTTGCTGTTTAAGACGATCACTACGATCTATAGTTATAAATGCATTTCTTTAGTTTGGATCTCCTAAATTAAAGCATGGATATAGAAATTTTTGGGCGAGTTCAAAGCGCACTGTATTGGTTCTTTTCAAAAAGATAAATTTTGCCAGATACAATTCAAATCTGCATATGATCTAGTGATATCACGATATAATGTTACCCCTGAACGCACTTTAAGGGTATTACTAACATTCGAAAATAAGTTCTGGTATAAAATCTGTGGCTCCTTTTTGACACCAAATAAATGTAAACATCTTGTTTTTTTTTATGGTTATGGAATATATTGGTTATTTTTTATAAATAACCATGCGCATAAACAGGGTACATAATGAAAAAAATCCCTCGTTACATAGTAAATATTATGAGTAAACAAACATATATACATTGGACTGAGCATATACTATGTTCATAATTAAACTAGTAAGGTCTAATATATATGCAGTGGAGTAGAAATTTAAGAAGGATTATACCAATATATTATATGTAGATACGTTTTGATCACAATGTCCTAGATTATCTCTATTTTACTCTGGAGGTCTTTGATAGAACAAAACCTTTCATCTTTCATGCAATAATCTATAATTATATGACCTAATGTTTATTCTTGCATCACAAACATTCGTCTTAAAAGTACAAGTAGTTATTATAATACTAAAAAAATGGAAAGGGAATGAGATATTACTGATGCAATAAATGAAATATATGATTTCACCTTGTAATAATAATACAACTCAAGCAAAGTTGATTTGAATTTCAAGTCGGAACGCCTTCATGTACTATTTAAGGTAATTACAATGAAAGGGTAACTGGATTTTTTCAGGTAAAGGGAAAAAGGGGGTGTTCGCCTTTTTATTATTATTTAGAGTATGATGTGTATTTTCGGTGTAGTTCCTAAATGGTAATTAGTTTGATCGAAAGAAAAGCGACAATGTTGATGAATGGTAGGAGTTTAAAGGTGTATTTAGTAAAAATACGTACATGTAGCCAACATTGACATTACATACATATACTCGATCTGGATTTCTCTAAATTGATGTATATAACAGTTTTTTGATCACTGTTTATATCCTTATTTTGTTTTTGTTTTTGTTTTTTTTTCTGTAAAAAAATATACAGTGATTTGGTACAAATGGATTATATATCAAATTCGTATTACTTGAATGGTGTTCGACCAGAGAAATGGAACACCTTCATCAACTACTTTCAGCATCAAGTTGAAGTATATGCTAATAAAGTATTTATTAGCTACTACACAGAAGAAAATGGTGAACCAGGCTATTCATCGTTAACGTACAGTCAGGTTAATCGAATCTCCACCAACTTGGCTTGTGAATGGTACAAGGATGTTAATAACAGCAAATCTGTTGCTATTCTTTTTGATCATTCTCCAGATTTATTAATATCGATGTTGGCCATCTTTAAATTGCGTATTCCTTTACTTTCTTTATCTCCTCGAAACTCAAAAGCAGCTATTTCAAATTTACTTCGAACTACTAACTGTAGTCTACTCATTGCTGGTGATAAATACAAACAAATAGGAGGGGATTCAGCTAAAAATGTTAAAGGGTGTGGGTTCTTATCAGTTTCAGGATATGATTTAAAATCCTTGTCTCAGCAGCCGTTAAACAACCTAGCATCAATTGTTTTGGATAATACATTTGACGAAAATGATTTAAGTAAAGTCAGCTTAATATTACACAGGTATATTTAAGCAATATGAAGCAGATTAAATACTTATGTGCGCAAGTTCTCTCATACGAGTTTATAATTCCATAGTTCCGGAACAACAGGCTTTCCTAAGCCTGTTCCTCTATCAAACTTGAGTTTTTTAAACCAATTTATACCCCATCAACTAATGATAGAATCTGGAAAATCAATCGATGGTGGTCCAGATGTGTTTTATGCTAGTTCCCCTCTGTAAGTAAAACAAGATCTATAAATAGTTTAGTATTAATAAAAATATGTTTAAAAAATAGATTTCATAGCTTTGGAATTGGTTCCTTGTTTTCTTTATTGTTTACTGGAAGCAGTGCTGTATTTCCAAAACGACTACCTCCATCTCAAGAAGATATAGAGTTTGCATTGAAGGTCAACAAGTGTACTGTCATGAGCACATCATCATTTACTATGGCAGACATGGTCGAATTTAGTAAAGGAAAAGATATTTCTTATATCCAAAGGTTACGCGCTATAATGACAGGAGGTGCACCAGTTCCTCGAGATATAGGAAACTGGTATCACTCTAATGGCATAAAGATTTGCATATGTTATGGTCTATCAGAAACCGCATGTACTATGACAAATGACTGGGATACTACCAAAGAATTTACAGGTGATATGAAACCTTTTATACTTGATCCTAATGGGGAGCCTTGCTGCCACTTTGAAGAGGTTGATAGCACTAGTTCTAATATAAAGCATCTTTGTATTAGAAAGGATTTGCCTGCTCTAGCCAACGTCAAAATAAGAGAGGATGGGTTCTTCGAAACAGGTGATCTTTTTGAAGAGACTTTCAAAGATTCGGGCTATTATCGTTATATAGGCAGGAGGGATGATACGATTGTTATGTCCAATGGAGAGAAAACAAATCCTGTGCCTATGGAACAACTCCTTAACTTGAATCCAGTTGTAAAGCTCTCAATTGTGTTTGGCCGTGGACGACCATGTACATCTGTTTTAATCATTGTTGACGAAACTACTACTAAAGATATGAAGGAACGAGAAATAATAGAACAGCTTGAAGATTCCATAAAAAAGGTGAATGAAGTCAGTCCCTCACATAGCGCAATTGTCCCGCAAATGATCAAATTATTACCATCTGATACGGCTATACCGTTCACACCAAAAGGAACATTTATGAGAAGAAGGGTTGAGGAGTTGTTTGACGAAACGTTGGATAAACTATACGACGATTTTCTTGATAGTGAACAAAGATCAACAAAAAAGCTGAAAGCGAGTGAATCCTCTTGGAGTAAACAAGATACTATTCGATTTCTTCTTCAAGGAGCTGCTACCGTTTTGGATTTGAATGTTGAGCAAATTGGAATCGATAAATCCCTTTTTGATCTAGGACTAAACTCATTGAGGTCTATCCAACTACGTAATTACATTTCAGCCCAATTTAATGTGGACACCAATTTTATTTATCATCACTCGAGCATTTCGTCGATGTACGAGGGCATAATATCAAAAAAGGAAGATTTGACTAAAAAGTCTTATGACCAAACGCAAAGGATCTCAAGGGTTTATCTGGATAAGGCCGAAATGGAATTCACTGCTGTGACAACGCTAATTGATAGAAGCAATATACCAAAAGTCGTACTATTAACAGGGGTCACGGGTTCACTGGGTGCATTTATACTACGACAGCTATTGGAGGATTCAAGTATAAAAAAGGTATATTGTGTGGTTAGAGGTGATCCCAACAAACTTTGGTCGCGCTTGGAAAAATCCTTTCTTGACCGGTCGTTGGACACCTCACTGCTTTCCAACAAGGATCGGGTCGAATTGATTGCATTGGATTTTATGGATGAAAATTTTGGACTTGATAAAGCTCGTTTCGTGAAAATGAAAGAGGAGGTCACCATCATCCAACACTGTGCTTGGCTTCTGGATTTCAACATGACTGTGGAGCATTTTGACAAAGAGTGTATTGCGCCATTCTATAATCTTTTGAAATTTTCACTCAAAAGAACAGATCCGATTCCTGTACATTTTGTATCTAGCGTTAGCGCAAGCGCACACTTAAATCCTTCAAAAATTCAAGAAACAGCACTTCCAACGAATTCAAGAATAGCACTACCGATGGGATATGCTCAATCCAAATTTATAGTAGAAGTTATTCTCAGTTTACTGGCTACAAAAAAGAACCTTCCGTGCTATATACATCGAGTTGGGCAAATGTATGGTGATACTGAAAACGGGATTTGGAATTACTCGGAACAATTTCCTCTAATGTTCGTGGGAGGTGGGTCGTTAATGGGGGCCATGCCTAAACTGAACTTGGTTGTAGACTGGCTACCGGTAGATTACGCAGCCAAAATTATTGTGGAAATAATGTCTGAAACATATACAAAAAAGGCGACACAACATATCTACCACATAGTTAATCCTCAGCTTCTACGCTGGGTCGACATTTTAGATATCATGAAATCATCTGGCATTGACTTTATCACAGTACCCTTATCGGAGTGGATAAATATGTTGGGGAAATCTTCAAATAACCCTGCTATCGCATTGCTGCCTTATTACGAATCAATGTTGGGAAATGTTGGCGAAATGCCAATCTGGGAGACAGAGAGCACAAGGCGTATAGCGCCAACCATGGATCATATCCCTCTATTGGACTGTAACCTATTTAGAAAGTTTTTACTGCATTGGCAGTCGGTTAATACTCTATAATTGGTACAAGATACATTTTTTATTTTTGCTTTGCATATCAAATAAAGTTTTCGCTAATGGGACCGTTCACAAAGTTAAAAGGTGTTGATAAAATGAAACAAAAACATAACAAAAGCAGAATGTGTAAATTGATAGGATCAACGTTTTCAATTCACATTGCATCATAAAGCCTTGCAAGGCGAAGATTCATTTTATTGAAATGCATGCCACTAGAGAATATAAGAGGCGGATCTAATTATAGTATGAAATGATACCTGGATTGCATAAAATAATGAAGGGAAAAGAATGAACAAAATGAGTCAATAAATACATTGAGAATATTTTTAAATATCAATCTCGAAATTAGTAATTTGAGGTAAGTAAGCGCAAGCACTCAGTTCTAGCATATATACATCGTCAAAAACATGCTTTCCATCATAGCCACCCAATATGTAGAGCCGTGAGTCGTGAAGCACTGATGTATGATATCCTCTTGGCGTTGGGGCACTGCCGTATATTTTTCTAGTTTCCCAACTCATTGTCACTGGGTTGATAATAAAAATAGCATTAGGAAAATGCCGTTGTTTCATCATATAAACTTACCAAGATTCAATAGCAAAATATCATTAGAGTATCTGCTGCCATCATGGCCACCAACCACAAATACATAAGAGCCCACCTGTGTTGCAGAGTGGGCTAATCGTGGAATAGTACGATCCAAGTCGATATGATTCCAATGGTTTGTCACTATTATTCAAGTATTTAGACTTGTTCCCTCATTTCTCTTTTGTCTTTTTCAATACCTAAATCCAATACATGCACATCACTAAAGCACTCGTGTCCATCACTTCCTCCATAAACAATTAGCTTATCCTTTACCAAATTACTAGTATGATAGCCTCGTGCAATTGGAGGGGTTCCAGTCGCCTGAATGCGTGACCATTTTGGTGACGAGGGATCCGATATATCCAGCATATGCACATCCGCCAGTGCTCGCGCACCGTCACCGCCACCCACTACAATGATTTTCTGATTCCACAAACAAGTCGTATGTGCACGTCTAGGCGAGGGTGGATCCCCCTCCACTTTTGGTTTTGACCATACTAATGTGTCTGTCACATTGATTTTTTTAGATTACTTTTGTATGTACGATGTTATAATTATCACCCATTACCTGTGTTTAAAACATACAAATCATTAAAGTAGTTTGGCCCGTCACCACCACCAAATATGTAGAGAGATCGGGTCTTCTTCCCTGAGCCCAAGTCCTTTTCAACCACCGTTGAAGAGTGAGCTCTACAAGGAGGTGGTACCTGACCAAGCGCACGGGGCTTAGACCAGGTCAGCGTATCTGAATAGCCCCACTGTTAAACAATGAATTGAACCCTTTTTACTTTTCTAAGCTGCTTACCCATATCCAAAATGTACAATGTATTGAAGCAATTCTTCATGTCGCACCCGCCAAACACATAGAGATGCTCGCCAACCAGGTTGGCTGAATGAGCACGAAGCGGTCTAGAAGGGCATCTGCCATAGGTGATTGCACGTGACCAATACATGCCAGCCGCTGGTGCTGGTGGGACATTGGGACTGATGCTAAGTTCAATGGCTGAGGCCATTGGATCTGGCATGTGCTGCTGGTGCTTTGCTTTGCTCTGTGTTTGGCTTTGCTGGGGTGTAATTGCGTTTGGAGTGTGCAATGTTGAGTTAGAATAAACACTATTTGCATCAGGGTGTTTAGCTGATGCAGGAGGTACGGCAGGATCGTTTCGTGATCTCTCATAAAAAGGAGCTATTTTTTTTCAAAAATAGATGAGCAAGGACTATGCGGGTATGAAGACAAAAAATAAATAATGTTTACCGGCCGAATCTGGAGGAAGAGGAAGAAAGGAGAGTGTGGTGCTCGAGGCTTGGTGTGGACGAGGCGAAGAGCTGTTGCTGCTGGAGGCTTTATTCGAGTTTACGGTCAGCTCACTGTTCTGATCTGAGGCAACATCGTATTCTGGTGGTAAAGTGGGAGATTCAGGTCTGTCGAAACTAGTTTTTAAAAAACAAGATCAAAAAAAAGGTTCCTGGTTATCCGAAAAACAAGTGTTGAAATAAAAATACCTGGAAACAGAAGAAGCATTGCTTGGCAAGGTCTTTTGTTCTGGGGCATTTGAAAGAAATGACTGATTCATCCAAGCAATCGGTGCAGTCGGATAAGTGTGCTTTACTGAGCGCTCAGACATTGTTGAACGAAAAGGTGCGGCAAGAGTTACAAAACAAACTTGGTACACTCAAAAAAAGGCTCCTAAAGCTGAGATTGAAAACCAAAAAAGGGCTTTGAGTGGGTACTTGGCAACAATCAATACCAAAACTTTGTTTATTTGATATCGTGAATCTGGCAATTCATTATCTGGCATATCTATTCTTGCCTTAAATGCCATTGTTGGTCTGCTCGGGCTTTGGTCGTTCTATTATCAGCATGATTGTAATAGCCATTTTTTAAAATGTTTTTAAAATGCTAATTAAGGTTTTATTGGACATTTATTGATTTTAATATTGATAATTATAATAATTTTATTTCAACAAACAAACATGTAAATAAACAAACAAACATGTAAATAAACAAATATGAAGACAGAGACTTTATTATTATCATAATCATCATGAATGCTTCTCTATATGAGCAAATTGGCAGTTATTAATAGAAATAGCCAAGATACAACACTAGTCTTTGCATCACATAAGCCAATATACTTCGAATATAGACACTTTATATTTAAGATCAACGAAAAAAAAAAGAATTAAATGTTATTTATTTCAAATACATCAATTCTACTTGTATTCACATGTTTCAAGGTTGAATTACCAACTACCCTAGAATCATTTATAAAAAGATATTGTAAGCGATGATGGCGATGATCCTCCATGTAATAATAAAAGGTTACAAATCCCAATTCTTTACAAAACGAATCTAAAAAAGCTTTGTGACACCATTGTCTGCAAATGACAAAATAGTAATTTTATTGCCAAAAATTAAAAAAGCTGGGTATGATCTATCCCAATTATTAATATAAAGTGTAATTGGTGTTTCTATACAGTCGGTACGGTGTATAACAAACAATACATTAAACTGAACATATACCATCACTTTAGTATTCTATACGGAATACTCGATTTGGAGAAACATAGCATCATTATAGCATTCATGTAGTATTATGATCGGAAGTGTGCATTCGCTTAAAAGGATAATTGGTAGAGTCACATCTTCTAGATAGTGACGAGCATGAAATCTGACTAATAAAACAGGAATCATGTTGAGGTGAATCAGATAGAAAAATATGAAACACCCTTTAAGGAGAGGCACAATTATCAAATTCCGATTTTTTAAACAAAAGTCTTATTGTTGTCAAATTGCCTCATTGTGTTGCTTAAAAGACATTGTAAAATATATAAAGTGCTGCATTTTGATTAAATTTGTGTATACATAACCAATGCCAATTTTTAGTTCTGTTGATCAAAACTAAAAGTAATCCTGTATTTTACATTACAATGATTTATTTAGAACGCTGAGAATGAGTGAGATTGGCCACCGCATTATCAATATCTCTTTTTTTATTTATTTTTAAACAAAAAGAAATGAAAGAAAAAACGATAAGAGAGATCGCGCAAATAATATCCTTCCCATAAAAATTTCTCTTTCGAATACGTTCAAGTATTGGAGTCAATCCTAACATTCTATTTATGGTTCATATATATATATCTCCTGTCTATTATTTACGCATGTTAAATTTGCAGTCTAACCTTGTTTTATTTTTGTAACTGTTCACGTACACATTCATTCAATATAGCAGTGACAATTTCTTTATTATTATAACGTGATAATAGTACATTTTCCTCAGATCATTATAAAGATTATTTTTTTTATAAGGAGCGTTATCGCTCATGCTTTATTGTAGTGAGATCAGGCACATGATCTGCTAGTCACAAAATTGTTTTTGGGTATTATAGAGATTTCAATAAAGATGTTAGGGATTTACTACTCGGAGTATATAGGTGTGGCCCTAACTATTTTCATCAAAAAAGTAAATTCTATGCAGAAAAACTACTTTTTTGGAAATCAAATCATTTTTTACATGGATAGATTGAGAGCAAATATCTGGGGTTTTTCTACTCTGATATATTCGTAAAAATGATGATGGTGATGTTCATGTATTGCAGTTTCACTGTTATTTCCCCCTAAAAATAGATTAGGGTTAACTGCAATGGCTCGAGTGTTTCTATATATCTAACTATTTATAACCCACATGCTGTTCTAGACAAAGAGATTTTGAAAAAAAAGGCAAACGTTTTTACATAACACCGTATTCACTCTTACTAATATTAAAAATGCACATATACATGAATAATGTAGATTGCGCCAGTGTTTTCTAGGGAAAAAAAAAAGAAACTTTAAAGAGAAATAGTCAAGGTATGGCAAATAACATGGTATACTATTTCTACTGAAAATGCTGAGACAATGATCTGCAAAGCTATCTTTTTTTCTTGTAACAAGTAGAGTTTGCCACTGTCATAAATGTGTCAAATGTTTATATGAGTTTCAAAAATGATTTTTATGCCCTTTACTCCGCAACGAGGACCCTGAGTTAAGATCCTAAGAAAGAAGTATAAAAGGAACCCTTTCATTAAGTCAGTTATCGATATTCATTCAATTTTATCAGTAGAATTTCATATCATGCAGTCCAAGTTTATCCGCCTGTCAATTGTTGCCCTTGCCTCCTTGGCGTGCTTGACATCCGCTGCACCAGCAGCATCTGCTGAATCAAGTGTTGACCTTGGCTATGATAGCACAGCCCCCGTTTTCACTGGCTCTGCAAATGGTACTTTCACTACTACCATATACAAAACTATAACCTACTGTCCAACTGATTCTACTACCACTAAGACTCACCATTCTACTACTACCACCAAGACCCACACTCCTACCACTACTACCACAACTCATCATCATCATCATCATCATTCGTCAAGCAAGGAGTCTGATTCTACCAAGACTAAGACCAAGACGAAGACCAAGACCAAGACTGTTACTGATTCTTCAACCAAGTCCTCTACCAAGACTAAAACAAAGACTAAGACCAAGACTAAGACTTCAACTACCACCACTGCTACCAGTACTACTACTACTGATGCATCTACCACTACCACTACCGATGATGCCACCACCACCACTACTGATAGCGCTGCTACCACTACCGATGATGCTAGCACCACTACTACTGATGAAGTCACCACTACTACTGGTGCTGAAACCACTACAACCGATGAAGCTACCACTACCGATGATGTTAGCACCACTACCACTGATGCTGAAACCACTACTACCACTGATGAAGCTACCACTACCGACGATGCTACTACCACTACCGATGAAGCTACTACCACTGAGGATGAAACCACGACCACTGAAGATGCCACCACTACCGATGAGCCTACAACCACTGATGAACCTACCACCACTGATGAAGCCACTACTACCGAAGAGGCAACTACTACTGAAGATGCTACTACCACCGAAGATGCTTCACCTACTGACGATGAATCGACCACTGATGATGCTTCTCCCACTGAAGCCACAGAATAGTTTAAACCATAACTCTTTCTACATTTGAAAATAATCAAAAAATTTACAATAGCATTTAATCAATAAAAAATTCTTTATACTTGAGATCTTTCTTTCTTACATTTTTGTGTAATCAAAAAAAATTATTTTCGTAGTATAACCTCATACATAGATTGTAATGTAAAAATAATTAAGTTTGTCAAGTAGTTTGTTCCTTTGCAACTGGTTAGAGACAAACCAGAAGGCATGCTTATTTATCTTTACTTAACAAAATGATTCGTAATTAAGCCAACTCAGCATTTGAATTCATTTTTAACTGTTTTTAATTGGTTACGCAAGTACCATGAAGATGTCTCAAATCCCAATTTAATTTTACATGTCTTGACCAATTTAACTGAATTGGAGCGTTACTAAACTTTTTCATGAGGACAGTCATAAAGAAAAGAGGATTGCCTTTGTGGAACACTTTTTTACTTTGTCCAAATTCAAGGCATGATCAAATTAAAAATGGAAATTCTGTAACCAAATTTGGTAAGTTTATTTTCGCAAACCGCTGCGAGATAAGCCACGGATTTTTAAAATAAATCTATTTTTTTTTTTGGATCTACAAAGGGGATCTTAATCTTAAATTCAATCATGTCTACCGTTGAAGAAACCAAACCTGCTGTTGATATTGAAGCTATTTCAAAGAAGAAGGCAGAGGAAACCACTTTTGCTGAACTGGTAAGTTGAAGGCCCGAGATCAAGTTTATTTTAAAAACTAATTGCTTATTAATTCAAAAAGGGTGTAGCACCTCAATTATGTGAAGCCTGTGATAAAATGAACTTTAAGCATCCCACAGAGATTCAAAAGGAATCTATTCCTTGGGCAATTGAAGGTCGTGACATTATCGGCCTTGCCCAGACTGGTTCAGGAAAAACCGCAGCCTTCGCCATACCCATCATCCAAAGACTATGGGACAATCCTCAGGCTTTCTTTGCCTGTGTTTTAGCGCCCACCAGAGAATTGGCTTATCAGATTGCAGAGACATTTGAATCATTAGGCAGTGTGATTGGCGTTCGATCTGCAGTTATTGTTGGTGGTATGGATATGATGTCCCAGTCAATCGCACTTTCCAAGAGACCACACATTATTGTGTGCACACCCGGTCGTCTTCAAGATCACTTGGAAAACACAAAGGGATTCAGCTTGAAGAACTTGAAATATTTGATTATGGATGAAGCTGATCGTTTATTGGACATGGATTTTGGACCCAAGATTGATCAGATTTTGAAGGTGATTCCTCGTGAACGCAACACCTTTCTTTTCTCTGCTACAATGACAACCAAAGTGGCTAAACTCCAGCGCGCCAGTTTGCGTAAGCCTGTCAAGGTAGAAGTGGCTACAAAATACTCGACCGTCAAAACTTTACTTCAGTATTATCTATTCTTCCCGTTGAAGCACAAGGATTGTTACATGGTTTATTTGTTGAACGAACTGGCCGGTAATTCCACCATCATCTTTACCCGCACTTGCCACGACACACAAAAGGTCGCCATTATGCTGCGTAACCTTGGATTTGCAGCTGTGCCTCTTCACGGTCAACTCCCTCAGTCAAAGCGTCTTGGTGCACTCAACAAATTCAAGGCCGGCCAGCGTAACATTTTAGTGGCCACCGATGTAGCAAGCAGAGGTATCGATATTCCATTGGTTGATGTTGTCATCAACTACGATGTGCCTCAGTCTTCCAAGGATTACATTCACCGTGTTGGTCGTACCGCAAGAGCCGGCAGATCAGGTAAATCCGTCACATTCGTCACTCAGTACGATGTCGAGTTGATTCAGCGCATTGAAAAGGATTTGGATCGCAAACTGGATGTATTCCCTGCACAGAAGGAGGAGGTCATGGTTTTACAGGAGCGTGTTGATGAAGCACAGCGTATCGCTACTTTGGAATTGAAGGAAACACAAAACGGCAAAAAGTCTAAACGCGGACGCAATGATGACGACGATGACGACGATGTCGATCAAGAAGAAAGCGGAAGGGTTGTGTCAAAGAAGAAGTTCCAAAAGGGAAATAAGGGAAACAACAAGAATAAGAGACGTTAGAGCATCCATTTGTTTATTTCATAGATTAATAATAGCATTTATTAATAAAAAGTCATATTTTAAATATTTTTAATTTATTATTCATTTAACGGATTAGAGCTTGGAGGCCTTTGTAGCCAGCTCCATTCTTCTCTTGGCAGCAGCCATTAAAGCAGCGCCTGCTCTAGAGCTGGTTGGTCTACCCAGCTTCTCGGAAATCCAGTTTCCGGTCTCAACTAAACCATCCAAATCAACGTTTGTGTGCATTCCCATTCCATGGAGCATATACACAACATCTTCCGTTGCTACATTTCCCTTGGCACCAGGAGCATATGGACAACCACCTAAATTCAACCAATTAAAATGCTGCTATTTTTTACACCCAATCGCAATGTCACTTACCAAGACCAGCTACTGAACTATCAACCACTCGAATGCCATACTAGTGACATTGAAACATGAGTTCAGGTTGTAAAAAGTGCATTTTCTCATAAACTTACTTCAAGAGCCTTCAAAATATTGGCTAAAGCCTGGCCATATGTGTCATGGCAGTGAACAGCAAGTGCTTCGGCAGGGACTACCTTTAAGACATGCTCCAACATCTTGGCCATTGATCCAGCAGTTCCAACGCCAATAGTATCACCCAAACTGATTTCATAACATCCGGCATCATACAACTCCTTTGCCATTTGTGCGACTTTTTCGGGATCAACCTCTCCTTCGTAAGGGCATCCCAAGACACAAGAAAGGTATCTATCATTGATGGATTAGCACAAGAAATGAAATAGTATCAGTCTATTACTTTACCCTCTTGAATATACACCCGCATCATTTGCCTTCTTTATCACCTCCTTTGCCCTTTCAAGGGCTTCTTTAGTAGAGCAATTCGTGTTTTTTAAATTAAAACTTTCAGTGACTGCTGCAAATAATGCAACTTCTCCGGCTCCAGCCGCTAAGGCTCCTTCAAAACCTTTCAAATTGGGTGTCAAAACAGGATAATTTACACCAGGCTTCTTTTTAATGGAAGTGAAAACTTGTTTATTGTCACCCATCTAAGAAAAAAGAAGTGAGAAATACTGGGGATACCATAAAACAACTGCCTTACTTGAGGAACCCATTTAGGACTGACAAAACTGGTGGCTTCGATTACGGATAACCCGTTATTGGCGAGTCTTTCAATAAGCTCGATTTTGACCTCTGCAGGAACAAGAGTTTTTTCATTTTGAAGGCCATCACGGGGACCAACTTCAACAATTTTCACAAACTCTGAAAATGCAGGTGTCGAGTAATTTCTCTTAAAAGATGATTTGGCGGCCTACAAATGACGCGATTAAAAAAGGTACACACATTACTGGGTATTCCACACAAACCTGTGCAAAGGCTCTTGAGGCAGCAGAGAGGGACATAATGAAACTAAACTTGTAAACAAAGAGAAGTATCAATAGTGCGAGAATTTATATTGAAAGCTTTTAGTAATAGTCCCACGGTCATGTGTCGGTAAAAATCTTTAGATCTTTGTGACTCACTGAAAGGGCAAAGTAAACGGTTCAATGCGCTTTAGTTCAAATATTTTAAGCATTATGCAATGCCCAAATGCATAGCGTTTTCTAATCATTGGATAATTGAGTGTTTTTTTTTTTTTTATGAAAGTCGCGAAAGATCGCCCAAGAACTTTCTTAATAAAGACAAATTGATCCCGTAACATTAAACTAACCAAAACATTATGCATGAGAATGCTACTTAGCAATACAGAAACAAAAACAGTTACAGATGATTAACGATGTGAAACTACTTTTAATTTATTATAAACTTGTATATACACGCAATTGAAAATGCTATTAGATTGCTTTTTTTAAGACTTAATAATCTTCATCAGAAATCGATGGATGATGATTTAAAGCGGAATAAAGAGTGCTGTTCTGTCCATTTAATACCCAGCAATCAGGTACCATTAAGAAGTAGCGCTCCATAGCTTCTCTGAATCGAATACGATATTGCCGCGGTGACACAATGGTAGGCTCTTTACCTCCTCCGCCAAGAATACCGGTTTCTTTTACCCAGCTTTCCAATTTTTTATCCCACGTAAAAGTACGAATAAAATCTACAACATAGAACATAAGTAAACTCAATCACAAGCGAATCATATATATATATATATATATTACCAACTATGCCAACTACTAGTTCCTGTCTTTGTTCATCGATGCCTACTAGTAAAGAGTAATCCATAATATTACTATTACATAAGAATAGTGTATCATTATGTAATGAGCTTCTCAGGATTTCTTTGGAATGTGCTCTTATAAATAAGGGTGACTGATAGATAACTATTTGTTAATAGACAAAATATTAGTCCTACATTTATATGAATTTAAGATTAATAAAGAACATACGCTCAACAAGATTTTCATCTAGGAGAACCTCATCTTGTTTTCCAGTAGATTGGACATGTCTGTTACGCATAGACCCTTTCAAGTCAAAAATCTATAAAGAAAGAAAAAGTTGGAATTAATTGAACTTTCGATCATGTTTAAAACCATCATACCTTTTTAACATTTCTTTGATAAAATAGGTTTTCCATGACTAGCACATCCATTCGCATAGATTTTCCTGTGGCAGAATTCTTATAGCCTATACTATAAAACCCGAATATTTTTGCTAATACCGTCGGCAATTCACTAAAGAAAGCTTCAGACATATATTGAAAGTAGTGTGGGGCAAATCCCAAAAACGCATCCAGTTCGTATTTTGACATTTGCTTCATTAATAATCGATCATCTAATAGAGCTTTTAGTTCCAAATTCCCCCTTTCTGTCTCGCTTTATACCTTTTGTTTTAACAAATGCCGAACCAGATTTACCACCACATGCATCCCATTTAATACATTTAGCCAGAGACATGATGTAACTTTCACTGCATCCACAGTTTCTACGCAAGGCATCAAACTGTTCTGAAAAGAATATTTTACAGAAAAACTTTGTACTTCCAGTAGAAAAGTCTACAAATAAATAAGTAATCTACTACATGTGCTATGATATTTTTGCTTACTATATCTCATATGAGTGCCAGACTCACGCAATAAGGTTTCCTGTATATCGGTTGGCGGTGCAGGTGTTTGAACTGCACTATCTATGGCGGTGACTTCTGACGGAGCTCTTCGTTCTGCCTTTACTGTATCCGAGTTTGAACCACTACCGTACTCTTGAATATCATGCATCTTTTCTATATAATCCTCTGAGCTAAGAGTATAAGCAATAATTGTACTGGGTTCATCCTCACGCACGACAACACATGAATCAGGAAATATATGCTCTGTTGGTAACCTTTTATATAAACATATCAGTATTTTTTTTTTTTTTTTTTTTTTTTTTTTTTTCTTTTT